>JAJOOS010001659.1:0-58086 GCA_029582725.1 Solanum chiquidenum | reverse complement strand
GTATTTACATAAGGAAACTCTAATAATACCGACCTATCCCTATAATGAGTCTAAGACATCAATGATAGAGACAGTATCATTAGAGTAAGTTTGATTACACCAAAAACACAGAGTTGAAATGCAATTCAATTTAACTTGTTGCATACTACTCTCCCTATTCTCAAAAACTCTAAGGTTCCTCTCTTTCCATATTGTCCACCAAAATATTCTTAAGGGAAAAGAGAAAACATGAACTAAAATGATTCCAGTAGGTACCACATTCTAAACAAAGCAATTTGAGTAGAATCATAAATTTCCGTGTCTTTAAGCCAGAAAGAAGCAATGGTGTTGGAACAGTCATGGTTAGAAAAGCAGCATTATGTCACTTGACAGTAAGTGAAGCAGATTAGATCTCTACTAAGGCCGTAGAAGCTTCAAACTCGAATAGCATGTAAAAAGTCGGAGAACTTATTTTGAATCGAGTGTAACTTGTAACAATATATAGTAACAGCTTCATATATGAATGTCTTAGTTATAATACAATATGGAAAGTAGTTGTTCTTTACTATCAAAGTAATCTTCTACTACTACAACAACAACATACCCAATGTAATCAAGTAACTTCTACTAGAAAAATACCAAATAGAATCATCTATTATTCTCTTACTAAAGTTCAAAGAATCTAGATATGTTGTAAATCTAGAAATATAATGAAATTAATTCTTCTGAATTACAACAGACGTGATGAGAAAAAGTCAGAGTAACCTCACAGAAATGTAAATATAAAAAGAGAGATGGTTGTGAAACACAAGCAGGAAATGTATAGAGCACTCATATCAATTCATAACTTTTGTAAGCAATCCTTAACCCTGAATTCATGAGGTTCAATGGCCAAGCCTATGTCATGCGGATGGTACCAATCCAATCTCCTGAAAAGATCTAGCAGCTAAATACCTAGCCTCTTTACAGTATGGTGCAGTTGAACCAATGTTTAGTAGAACAACTGGTTCAACTACACACATCACTCCAATAATGTGTTCTCTTATTGGAAACTTGTAATTGCAACATGATGTTTGCCAACCAAATGAAATCTAAGTCTGACCATACTGGAAATTTGAAAAGAAAAAAATTGACTTGAAATAGGGTCAACTAAAATGGAAAAAACCATGTGCAGCTCAAATGCTAATGGAGGGAATAAAGTGGCATACGCAGCACTAATCAGGATTTTACCAATATAACGGAGACTGATCACTGATGTATGTTCATCTTCAAGAATTTCTTAAGTTTTATTAAAGAAGTGCATATTTCTTATAGAGTTCATCGAAAAATATTAAAGTGCACATTTCTATTAGGAAGTAATAAATTTCATTCAAATTTATCATAGGTTTCCTTATGTTGTTAGCCATGAAGCTTCTGTAAAAGATGGATGCCTACCTGATTGGACAATAGTGCGGAAGTTTATCCAGAATCTCCAGCTCTTCCATTGTGATTTGATCAATTTTGTTCACAACATAGATGCAAGGTGTGTATACTCTACTGCCTTCAATGACATCAATAAGGTCATCAGCAGTTGCATCATACCTAAGATGAACATCAGCATTATGTATTCTGTATTCGCTGCATATGGCCTTCACAGTGTCGAGGTCCAAATGGGTATTGGTCACTGTTGATGTCAAATTAATACCACCCTTCTCTTTCTTCCTGAATGTCATATTAGGTGGTTCCTTGTTCAACCTAATAAAGGGAAGAGCACCAAGAATCGTGAATGGATTGAGGTGGAAAGCAGACTACACAAGGCAAACACAAACATAACAGTCTATTACCTAATGCCAAATCCCTCGAGCTCTTTCTCTATGAGACGTTTGTGAGTGATTGGCTTTATTGCATCGAGGACAATAAGTATACAATTGCATGTCCTGGCAGTACTGATAACCTGTATTTGTCATCAATCACAAGGTAAACATTATTAAGCTCACCAACTAGTTCTTAATAAGACATGAGATGAAGGTGGAGACTCCAGGTTTTATGTCATACAGCAATAAGACATGATCTAACACCAAAACCTTCTCCTTTCTTTCTGTAATTTTACAATAGTTTTCACATCTTCAATATAGCTGAAGTGTTTGGGTCCTTTTTTACCCTAATATACCATTGACTGATCTGTAGCATATAGCATAGCTATTCATTAAAAGTACAGTTAGAAAGGGAAAATGGCAGATGTAAAGCTGGATGTGACTGTGGCTTTATCATCAGTGTGGTGTATTTGCTTTAAGAGGTGACCTTTAGTGGTTCCATATACTCCATTCCAAAAAAAATTATCAGTGCTCTACTCCAATTATTTGGAACTCTCTGATAGGACAAGAATTTTAAGAAAGAAAGACTCTTGATAAATAAGTTTAATATGCATTAGTTACCAAATTACTCTTTGATGTTTGTTTTTATAATTTATATTCAAGTGGGTGTACAACAACTCATGTCAATGGAAACTTAGGAATGTACAGTTTAAATAGTTTCTAAATAAAAGTAAAAAATAAAATTTCATACTCATTTTGGCACAACAAATAAAAAGGAAAGCAGAGGGCATACTCAATGTGGAGAAGATACAAAGATACTTTCTGGTAACTTCTCGACTGACGCTCATCATGACCGGAGAGCAATTCATTTTAGGTACCATTTTCTTAGGTTTCAAATGTATCTACTCATAGTCTTGTATACAGATTCCTTATGAATTAAATCTACCTTTTCTTATGATAAAATATGCGGTGCTAAAGAAATCACGAGATAGCGAAGTTGCAAACGCAATACTTTACCTGCCTTCCTCTACCTTTTCCATCCTTGGCACCCTCAATAATTCCTGGGAGGTCCAACAACTGCCAAGCATATTGGCAAAAGGGATGAGCAAGAGAATTTTATATTAAGCAAAACTCAAGTATTAACATTATGATGCTTGTGAGATGGATAATCTGTTAGGATGTCAACAACACACATCAAAGAAAAAAGAATAAACAAAGATACCAAGTGTAAAAGCTAATTAGTCTTCCCCACTGTTCATCATGTATCCTACTTATTTACAATAATAGAAAGTAGTTAAAAGAGTTCTATGAATTAGGAAAACTTAGTACTACTTCACCGCCTGGCATCTGCAACTTTAGTTATTTACATCCTCTCAATTACTGATATCTTGTTTGAGGATTAGTGCTTATTTTTACTGCCTGCATTTGCCACCAGGCAGGGAGATCTCTCTTATAAATTTTAAAGAAAGGCTAAGAGGAAAAATGAAAAATGGATTAATGCTGCGTTAATTTTATGGAAATTGACCAGTTCAGCTCGAGAAGCCCAATGTTATGAATAGGTACATTTATGCCCGGCATTTTAAAGAGAAAGCAAATTTATTAGAAGATGGAATAACACACAACACATCACGACTTATTAATCCCTTGACAGCCCAAAACCCAAAATTTTCCATATACACTGGTCTTTTGCACTGAAAAGCATTTAATGTAATTCATTCCACGTCCCCTTGTCTTTGACCATTTTCCTTCTCGAGGCAAGAGCTTCAACATCCAGGCAAGCTTAGCGCACTTGGCTCCAATAATGCTATAACTAAGGGCTCATTTGGTTTACCTCACTAATAAGAAAATCTCAACATAAGATTATGCTTAAGTTATATCTTGGTTGTACAAGAACAAAATAAATGTCATATAACTCAATACAACATTTGGCTGGTGTTATTAAACTCCGCATTGTTAACACATGCATAAGTTATGTGAGAACCTATCTATTCTTTTATGCAAGATAAATGTTAAATAAAAAACTTACATGGACATGAATTAATAAAAACAAAAAATCCCTTAAAAGTAATTAATCCCTACATTATTATCACCGAGAGAAAATGCTTGCATTATAATCTCTGCAAAATTAGTCCGTGAACAAAAGACCAATATAAGAATATTAATGGGGGAAAGCTCTTGTAATATGGGATGCCACGAATAAAGTTGCAAGAAGTGCAGGTTCTTCTAGACAAATTTATAACACTCACCCTAGCAGAGAATAGCACTAGGTGTTTTTAGCTTATAAAAGGAAAGTCACAACATTACTGATATATAAGAAAAAACAATATACAGATGAAACCGCAACATTTTTTCTATTTTCTAAATTTTGATTAGTGAAGCCACGTCTTACATGTAGTGTGATATCAGCATAAACATTATTGAACATACTTTCCCTTGGAACTGAGAAAAAGTACACTTCAAGGGACCAACAAGTTAGGTGACTGCCTTTCAGAGCTCACTCTCCTCTGATTATCTGGATTATATAATTGAAGCTAAGAGATTAGGAGTGGCTAATTAATCTACTACCGCATTTCAAGGAAGAAAATCTCATTGCAGAGTAAGTAGTTTAAACTGTTTTCAGATTTTCTTTTACTATTACAAGAATCTGTTTTCAAATATTTCTGGAAACAAGTGGATGAAATTAGTATTCATATCCAAAGAAATCACTTCTTATACTCCTCGAAAGAGCAGTACTTTTTCAAGTTGACAGTTTTATTTGCACAGGTAGCAAACTTTATCTGAAGAGTCCTTATGTGCCAGGTATTAAGAAAATCATAAAGGTGTCGGATACCTGAATTTTAGCTCCTCGATACATGATGACACCAGGAATGCAAGTTAAGGTGGTAAATTCGTATGAAGCAACCTGTCAACCACAGAAGAGGGGCTGTTAGGGGGAAAACGTAGGGAAAACTTACTGCAGCGTGAAGTTTCATCATATTGTTCCTAGAAGAGTCGAGCAAAATCTAACAAAATAGATTATATTTTCTTGGAGAACAGATTGTAGTAGCACACATGACAAATAATCATAGGTCATTCTTACTTAGAAAAGAGTTTATTTCGGTTTTAAAATACGGACCAGATTCAGGATCAATAACTACCCATACCTTTTCTTGCCATTACTTTTAAAGTGCTTTTAATGGTCCCCAAAAGTTACAGTAGAAAAAACAAACTCCGAGAAGTTACTGTTTTGTGTGTTTTTTGACTTACAAGAATCAAAATGAAGTTAATATGTCTCTGATTGGCAGATCACCAGCAAAACCTTGTGATAAGAAATTAGATCTAACTTCCAAAATAAACAGTATAGTGAAAGTAAAACTCTTGTCCGCTCCCATCCATAAAAGAGGGAAAAAAGAAATAAATTCAGAAAACAATAGATAAGGAAAAACATTATATAACAACAAAGTTAAGTTTCCAGAAATACAAACTTGAGCAACTTGTTCTACTATATTTCAAGTAAATTTATAGCTAATAGCACATGCATTCAAATTGACCAAGTTAGGTACCCCGATTAGGAGTTTGTTACATAACTAACACTGTCACTTCAACTTCCCTGTTCTCTGATCATTATCTTAAGAAGCTCAAAACGAATAAACTAATTAGCTACCAAAAGTCACTAAACAACTATTTGAAATTAAAAGTAACTTCCTTGTGTAGACTCGTCCAACATTATATTCAAACAAAATTCTATGTTTCCTGCATAGATCCATCTATTTTCAGACTCTAGTCATGGCAATATTACTGCGGTGAACTGTAAAGAAGATCCAGATCAGGTGATCATCTTTTTGCTGGTAGGAAATGTATCCATCATCCATAACAGATTAACCTACCGAGAAAGACTTTAAACCAATTCTTTTCTGTTGAATGTTATCACCCGCAAACGCTAAAAAGAAAAAAGAATGCAAGAATTCCTCTTCGTACATCTGTCGAGCTAAAGTGTTAACTTGTTTCCCTCATGCTTCTTCTATTCTAGATGATTTCCATTCTCCCTAATACATTCATCATTAAATTTTTCAGTTAAGGTCACAGATTAAATTTCATGTACATTAAAAAACTGCATTTCCCAGAAGAATTATATATTTTCTCCTCTTTTTTTTGCTCTTACTTTCATTCTGCAGTCAGGTTAACCATTTGTGAAGAGTACAACTCCTCATCTGAAAGACAAACTTCATTTTGCATTATTGTACTGCTTTCTGATCAATGTAAAGTTCATTACTCATAGACCATAGGAAATCTGTCTTCTTTCCAAAAGCATATGAACTTCCAATCCACAAGCATTTGAAATTGTATCTGGCAATACTTATCCTCTTACACAGCATAAGAGCCAGGGAGATCAAACTCATTTCCGCTAAAAGGGGGCTGGCACAAAATATAACTCTAAAAAGGGCACATTCAACAGATCTACAGAGTTCATAAAACCAAAGCTTTTTTTAATATGGTAACACCCACTGACCGCCGCCATCCCCAAACAAGGGTCCGGGGCCAACAGTGGCTTTGTCCAGCTTTTTTCCCCTTGGTAAGTTGGACACTCAGCCTCATGGTTCGAGGTGGAGGTCTCTTTCACTTGAACAACCCTATCTCAATAGAATCCAGCCAAATTTTACTTAAAATATCATTTAAATATACTTTACACATGCTTCTCATAAAAAACTGCATCTGATGCATGATGCCTCTGAAATATATCCAGGGTGGGTTTTCCTTCATGGTACTTCCTCTACTACAAAAGGGTTGTCATCATTTCCTTCAAATTATTCTTAAGAAAAGCTGACCTTCAGCTGAAAACTTTACCATATGCTATTTGATACTTAAAATTCAAACTTCTGAAAAGCTAATGCAAGACCCCTTTTTCATAGTATTTACAGAAGTGATAAAACTTTACCTCTTATGGTACATCTGCACTAAGTCAAAATAAAATACCACTAAGATAATCAAAGTATTAGACAACTAACATAAATATCACTGGATGGTTACACACCTCAGAAAAAGTTCCTGTCAGTTTGTTCAAGAGTGTCGATTTTCCAACTGAAGGAAAACCCACTAAACCAACTCTTGCATCACCACTTTTTGTAACATCAAAACCTTCTCCAGCTCCACCACCACCTTTTGACGTAGGTGTAAGAAGTTCCCTTCGAAGTTTTGCCAGTTTTGCCTAACCATGCATTGCATCACAAGACGATTAGTTTGTACTATGAAAAACTAACTGTACATAAAATAACCATAGCAAGTGAAATCTATAGTAGATTTACCTAATTTTATACATGTAAAGATTTCAGAGAAGAATGAGCGTGGAAAACTAGATACAGAACCAGAGATGAATGAGTGTGAGAAACTAGATACTCGTTTTATCCCATGTCACTGCATCTATGACTAACAAAAAATAAATGCAGAAATTCTGAAACTATACCAACTAGAGTTCTGGAAAAGAGTTAAAAACATCGGGGTTTGGAGTTAGAAATGTGTTATAATGATGTGAAACCACACCATGAGTTATACATAACAGAATTATCCTATGCTAACTTGAGAAGCTATTACAGCTCCTTTCAAAGTTTTACCAGTTTTGCCTAACCATGCATTGCATCACAAGACTAGTATTTTTTTTTTTGAGACAACGATACAAGACTATTACTTTGTAGTATGAAAAACTAATTGTGCAGTAAAATAACCATAGAAACTAAATTTACCTAGTTAGTTTTTACATGTTAAAAGTTTCGAGACCATGACTAACAAAAAACTAAAGACAGAAATTCTGATACTATACAAAATGGAGTTCATAAGAAAATCAAGTTTTGGAGTTTAAGAAGTGTTAAAATGATGTCAAACTACAACCTCAGTTATATCTAACATTATTATTCTATGCTAATTCAAGTAGCTCTAACTGGAAAATGTTGCGGCTTATGGAAATGAAATGAACTATTCAAGCAATAAGAGCAAAAAGACTAACGTATTAAAACATAATTCAATGAAAATAGTAAATGGAAAGTTTTCTAATAGATGGAAAAGAATAACAGAAGAGTTTTCGTTTTATGAAATAATGGTTATATTATTAATAATATCCAGAAGCAACAATTAACCAAAAGTATAGTTTCTATACAAAACTAAAGAAGCCAAGGAAATTCAAAACAGATAAATATTATTTGCATTTCAGTTTTTACACCAAGGAAAAAGGTTTGAACTCTAGCCTTCAAGATTAGGATAGTTTCTGAGGTCCCTCAAAGCATCTCGCATTGTAGTAAATGACAGAGGTATGAAGTATGCTGAAAATAATTCAAGAATTTAAGATCTAAACTAGCATTAATCTTCACGTTTTACCTAAATATCTCCTTAAATGTTTTAAAGAAGTCAAAATCACTTATAACAGAGAGTTTTTCTTTTTTCTGATAAGTATATAAAACAGATATTTCTCAGATTAACCAATATCTAAACAAGAGAAAACAACTCAAAGCATTGGCAGATTTCATAGGTGCAGTGCCTTGTCAAACCTGGGGATTTTTTTTTCTTTTTTTTTTTTTTTTTTTTTGGGGGGGGGGCATATTTAGGCACATTATATTTCAACTTGTCATTACATTTGGACAGCAGAAAGGCATTCACTAGCATCACCGATATAGTATGAACATTGTACTAGAAAGTGTGATAAGCAAAAGAATAAATTTAAGTTTGGTCACAAAGGGTTTGCCAGTTGTTGGTTATGCCTTGTGTATGGTTAAGACTTAAAAGAGTCGTGATTATAAACCTGATTGTGATAAAAAAAAAAAAATCAACTGTCAATGGTTAAGATTCTTGATTATAAAGCTGACAGTGATTAAAAAAAAAAAAAAAAGCAACCTCCAAAGACCAGATATAAATTTAGAGTGATATTGTCTACAATATACGATTGTAAAACAAAAGCAACCCAATTGCATATCAATGACCTGGCAAAATAAATTTTGTGTAACCTCATAAACTAACCAAGAAAATGGTTGTGAATGTGCTACCTTTAACAAACCGAGATGATGAGCCGTCGCTTTGTTCTTTTGGGTCTTAGCCATCTGCAATCAAAGAGAAAAATTCACATTTTCTAGTCAACAGTAATACCTATTCAGTGATGGAAATAAAGGGTGCCATACTACTAGAGGCATATTATTTTATAACCGAGAAATCCCCGAAGGCCACTGATGCAAGGTTCAGAACTTTGTAGATAACACCCCCACCCCCTTTAACTCTTCTCGACAAATATACCAGACTTTATTCTGTGGCAGAGTTTATACTAGTGACATGTGCCTAACTCACAGATAACATGCTACACTCCTACCACTAGACCAAATCCCTGGGGGCATTGCCTGCCAGAGGCATAATTGAGTGAATACAAACTGAACAAAGAAATTTAAAGAATAGGCTCTAATATACATGATTCAAATACATAGATTCATAGAAGCAGAATTGAATTGAACTATTTATACGATTTTTTCTTCTTTCACTTTAGATACATTAACATTGAAACTATCAAGTCTACACAGCATGTTCAAAGTTTTAATTATTGATAATAATGAAAAAATAAGCAAAGCTAATTTGGTCAAGAAACCCAATTACAACAGCTGAAATTGTTTTCAGGTTAGTTAGGAAGGATATCAGAGTGTGGACAAATGGATTTAGAGCCACAAGATATGTTAGGCTAGCTCCATCTACAGGTGGACATAAAAGGTCTCCAACCTATTTCTAAGGTTTCAAACTTATCGGATTTCACACACCTGAAACTTGATTATCTATCATTTGAAGTCATCCACTACGCTTTACGCAACATAATAAACTACCAACTTGAAAAATCATCTCGAAACTGGAACTAAATGAGACGAAAAACTCACACTAAATCGTATAAGTTTCATCAAACCTTGCTATTAGTATTAATAGTTATCAAATTAGGAAATCAAACTGAGATCTTTCCCCTATCATTTTCCTTTATTTCTGAAATTCCATCACAGAAAAGTATGCACCTGTCTCCCGTTCAATTTTCTCATTCTGCCCTTCCCATCTCTCAATTCACAATCAAGTAATAACGTTGGGACAATCAATTAAATTTCATGTCAACTTATTTTTCATAAGATTTAAGTTATTCAGACAGATACAACAAGCCTAGATTCTTACTTCATCAAAAAAACAACAAGCCTAGACACTCTACTTCGGAAAACTTCAACTAAGCACTCATTCTTCAGCAGAGTTTACATAAAGAAGGATTCACAAAAAAAATCATCTTTTTCTTAAATTTCATAAAGCTCTATAGCTATAAAATAATTTTAAAAAAAGGTTAATTTTTTGAAGACTGAAATAAGTATCGGTAAGCAAGAAAATACTATAGTGATTGACAGAATTGATAAGATAATTTCATTCTAGACTAACATCCAAACATCTGAGTAATTGAATAGGAATTTTTCCCCCTTCTTTGGTTTTTTGGTATTTCAATGAAACAAAAAGTAATAAATCGAGTGTATTTTTGGTACCTCATCTTCGATATCTTTGATTTTCTGCATGACGGTCGCCATTGTTACTGATTCGAACGCCGGAGAGTTTCGCCGGAAGAGAGGGGCAGAAAGACAGCGCTGAGAATTAGGAGTTTTCTCGAATGTGTTTTTAAGGTTTTGCGACCCTGCTGCTTAATTTTTGTTTTTTTGCTTTTTTTTATTTTTTATTTTTATTTTTGTATAATCTTGTTTATTTACTTTAATTGCGTTTATTGTTCAAAAACTATTCTTATATACAAAAACATTTTCTATTTAGCAAAATAGCTTATAAATACTTTCCCCCCCTCACAACTGCTCCAAAATTAGAAAAAATTAAATCAGCAAATATAATTATCATTCATTCTAATCAATGTATAACTATATTAGTAATAAAAAATAATGGGATGCTTCAATTTGTAATAAGTAATAACCCCAAATTTTTCAATTTGTAATAAGTAATAACCCAAAATTTTAGTATGTATTTTTTTTGCGATGAATGGAAAATATTTAAACAATCTACTCCAAATATTATGGAGGGTTGATTGGAATTTCATACTTAATTAAAAAAATTGGATGGAATTTGAAATGAAAAAATCTTAATCAGAAACACTCTAGGCTTAATGGCACTATTGTTAATCTTAATATAATTTAGAAATATTTTATTAAACTAGCTCCATATAATAAAGATATTAAAAAATAAACAATTTAATATTCAAATATTTATATTGAGATGTAAATTCAACTTAGTCGTCTCAATGATGAAACGAAATAAGTCATAAGGGCATCTCCGACCCAAACATCAAATTTGATGTCAGCACTATTTTAGTGTAAATCAACTCCAACCCACTACATCAAATTTTACACCAAAAAGGAATTTTTTTTTCTCTTCATTATTATATTATTATTTCTTATTTCATAAAACAAATTCTTTCTAAAACATTCACCATATATAATTCATATTATTTTCTTTTATAGTCATTTAATATAAAATTAATTTATACCATAATCATATATCATATATATATATATATATATATATAAAAGAGAACCTTAGGCTCGCCTACGTGGCGCCACCACAAACCAGAATTCCTTTTTAATTTATTTATTCCCAAAACTAGCCTTCCCCTTTCATGAAAAGATGTGACCTTTATGAAAAGTTGCGACTTTAATGAAGAGTTGCGATTTTTATGAAAAATGTGAATTTTATGAAAAGTTGCGACTTAATGAAAAGTTGTGACTTTTATGAAATGTTGTGACCTTTCCGAAGGGTTGCAACTTTTCCAAATAGTTGCAACATTTCCGATAAGGCACAATAAATATTTGTTCACTACCATTTGTTGTCTATAAATAGAGGGGTTTTCTCTCATTTTAAAACAACGAAAATTCTGAACATCTTCTTCTTAAAAAAATATTTGTGTACTTTGCTCCTGTTGAGTGACTCACTAACACCATTGCTTATGTTACTGATCCTGATATGTGTGTTTTACAGTCATTAATTTATGCTTATGTTATTAAGGATATATGATAAGATGTAATAATTTTCATTTTCCTTTACATTATTAATGTTTGTTACTACGTAATCTTGTATGTAAGATAATATATTGTTTTAGTTTTAATGACCGATAGGTTTTAAGTATTATTTAATAAATTCTGTGATATTAAATTTCCGCGTGAAATGCGGATAATTTTACTAGTTTTATAAATAATATAAATTGCTAGCAAATATTATACATTATACATAATAATGGATAATACAAATAAAAGTGAAATCATTAATGAAATAAAATTAAATAAACATTACATAATTGAAAAAATTATTTTAAATTCTACATAAATATTCAACTTTCAATATTAGTGTGGTGCTCCCATAAATGCTCTATTAATGTATTATGTAGTTCAAAATGAGCTTCTTTGTCCTTTATTTTGGTGGATCTGGTAAGAATCTGCCAGATTATTAAGTTATTCTTGTAAAAATTTTAAAATTATTATGTTTTATTGTACTTTTTAAAATTACTATGTATTTAATATTTCAATTTTGATGTATGTCAATTACTACTTTGTTGAATGTTTATTATTTTTGATTATTTTTAAGTACATTGTATTATTTGTTTAATAATTTTTATGTTTGCATTTTTAATTTTTGTGAAGGGTTAATTGTAGTTATATCCAATTATAATTTATAGTAGAATTAACATAAATTTAATTTTAAAAAAAGTCATATATAGAAAAATTAATTTATAAAAAAAACTAACTTTTATATCTAAAATTAATATTATAAAAATATTACATAAAAAATAATTAAATATACAAGAGATTTAATTAAAACATACAATTTATATAATGTTTAATTAAAAGTTTTGTATAATGAAATAATATTAAAATATTCAATAAAGTGAATTAGTGTGATGAATAGTGTTACACCAAATTTGGTGTAACACTATTCACACACCAAAATGATGTAAAATTTGGTGTTGGGTTGGAGCTCCAAAACACCAAATTTTACACCAAATAAGATTTGGTGTAAACTTTGGTGTTTGGTTGGAGATGGTCTAAGGTTCCATAAGTATAAGAGCCCGTTTGGATTGACTTAAAACTCGGTCAAACCTACTTTTAAGTCAGTCTTTGACTTTTGAAAGTGTTTGATAAATATAAAAAATAACTTAAAATACTCAAAAATGACTTAAAATAAGTTACGAAGTGTTTGGCAAAGTAAAAAATGGCTTAAAATAAGTAAAAAATGACTTAAAATAAGTCAGAAACCAAAAGTAGGTCTCTCCCTACTTTTTATTATTTTTTGACTTAAAAGTTATTTCAGTTTGACTTTTTATTTTTTAGTTAAAAACTATTTTTTTTAAGCTAATTCAAACGGGCTCTTGACTACAATAATTTATCTTTAATTAGAACTTTAATATGTTAGTTATTAAATATACTATAATATATATATATATATATATATATATATATATAAAAAAAATATATATAAAGTTCAAAACTGATATTAGTCAATAATCCAAGGACAAAACAGTCATTTTCTCCAATGAAAAGAGGATGAAATAAATAAGTATATCTCTAATATGGGTCGCTTTTCTTTCGAAAAGAGAGATTTTCTCCGATCCTTCTCATATTATAATATAAAGTTCAAAACTGATATTAGTCAATAGCCCAAGGACAAAACAATCATTTTCTCCAATGAAAAGAAAATAAATGGTTTGATTTTTGGGATGAAATAAATAAGTATACCTTTAACATGGGTCGCTTTTCTTTTGAAAAGAAGGGGTTTTCTCCGACCCTTCTCCTTCATATTTCAGTTGCCAAGAATGATTTGGTATAATTTCAAAGTTTTAAGCTGGAGCCTCACGTCATGGAATAAATGTTTTGTTTTCAAATCATCTTCGAAGAATGGCCAGAAATTGTCTTCCTAAAAAGAAGAATTTTTGTTTGAAAAAATCAAATTTTTAATTCCTTAGATAATCAAATCAAGTTTCAAGCCGATCAGGTCAATCGTTTCAAAGGAAGAAAATAAAGGCCGAAATCAAGATGAATACCAACACGATAAATCACATAACTTTGTATAGCTGAAAGTTGTCAAATCGGTCCACCAAGATAAATAATGCGTACACTTTATTGTTTTTATATCTTATTCCATGCAATTTTATTGAATATATTATTGTAATAGTATATAAGATAACTACCACTCTATTTTTGAAATATAAATAGTGAAATAAAAATAATTTTAAAAATGAACTAATATCTTAAATCAATTATGTAACAGAATTAATCGCAAATTTTATAGTGATATTATTATTCCTTATTCCATAACCAAACAAACCTTAAAGTAAGGTTGTGTATTGGTTGGTTTCAATTTCGATTTTGAAATTTATCAATTTGATATAATAATTATCGGATTGTAGATATATTAAATCGTTATAGAACCATTAAAATACTGATTATTATCGATTAACGTTAAGATTTGACACACAATAAGATCACTTAGAAACAAGCAAGTGAAAAATCAAATGAACCATGCATATGAGTTGATGGATTGTATCTTGTTCAAAAGCAAACACCGACATATTATAGAATAACAAGAGTTTGAGACAGTCAGAAATAAAAACATGAAATTAAACACTAAGTCAAGGAATTTATACACCGATATGATATGAATATAATTTATTAATTTATTATCGAATTAGTTAACCCATTAAGAAAAAACCTTAAATCGCTAAAAATCCTTAATTCGATAATAAAAAAAACCCAAAACTATTACCAAAATCGCCAATTCAATAATTTATTACTGATAAACTAATAATTTTTATTGGTTCGAATCATGGATTTCGATTTGATTTCAGCGAACACCCTAAAACGGGTCTTGGTATAACCCGAAACCCAAACCGACGTAGCAAATCCTCTGTAAAGCGATAAACTTCATCTCAAAGTTCTTCCTCCTTTAAGAAATCCGCAATCCAACGAAAAGCAAAGGATTTTCCCTTCTGTGTATCATTTTTCTTCATTATTGGGCTACTGGCGGAGTCACGTTTCACTCTCCTTCTATTGAGTATTTGAAAAAGGTTCGTGCTTCTACTCGTTGTTTTCAGTTTTTCCTTTTTTATTCTTGTGAATTGTCATTTGGATTTACTTCGTTTTGTGAAAAGATTGGATTTTTCCATTGATATAGACTAATTTGTTTTGGGGGTTTACTGGTATTGGTCTGTCTTATTGTTGTTGGGATTAATTGCAACGTTATTTAGGAGAAATTATGTAAGGTATGCGTCAGTTAATCTAAATAGGAAAAAGGTGCTGTATATTGTAGTTTAGAGTTTCTTGGCAGGAAGTAATGATGGATTTTGAACACCCTTTGTTGGTATGTATGTATAACCACTTTCGTTGTTGTGCAATATAAGGAGAGTGGTAGAAGATCAAGTTTGTTCTTGACATGTTATGGATATTTTAGCACGGACTACAGATTTATAGGTGCTAAATCCAAGGTTGTGGCCTGGTGGCTAATGGAATAGGTTGAGCACTATCAAGTCTCAAATTTAATTTCAGTTGAGAGAAAAACACTAGGTGATTTCTTTGCATCTGTTGTATCCTTTGTGGATAGAGATATAGAGTTACTTGGTACCTGTTACTAGTGGGAGGTGGTAGATATCCCATGGAATCACGAATTAGTCGAGGTGTGTGCAAGCTGTGCCAGGACACTAGGGTTATAAAAAACAAATGTATATTTTTTGGAATATGCTGGAAGTACGCAGCCAGGTAAGGCCTTTTCACATGAGTTCGTCAAGGCAGATGAAAAGTAATATGATTTAAGCTTAAACTAGAGGCATATGTCTATTTGAGAATATCTCAAAACAAGTACAGGCTGCCCTGTCTTACGTCTAGCAGAGCGAGAGACACCCTACAAATCATTACAGAAAATTTTCTTATATATGCGTTTGTAAATATATAATATTTTTTCTTAAAACATTAATACCAACATAATTTGAAACAGAAAGTAAAACGTTAATACCAACAAAGTCTTAGACCCAAGCACTCTTACAAGAGGAATTATAGACACTGTAAAATCCTGTGTAAGCTGCTAGTGTCCAGATTAGTTAACACAGTACACTCCATGCTCTAATAGGAGCCATTATGAGCCTCCTTTAAAGAAGGAATACTTGGGTGGTCTCTATTTGGTTATGCAATCATGTGACATCTGATCTAAGAGACGGTTTATTTACAATTTTATAAGATAATAACATAACTTGTAACTAAGTTTCCTCTCTCAAAAAAGAACTTGCAATTAAGTTTGTTATTTTACTATGACTATTGTAGTACTGTTTTTGGAGATAATGCCCTTGAAATGCATAACTTTTACCTCCAAGTTGGAGGCTTGGATCTATGGAGCCGCTAATGTCTGGATAGTAGTGTATCTCAATAAACTGCACATCTCTCCTTGAGATTAACCCTTTGATGAATAAAAGGGGTTTTCTGTCTCAGGCTTCCAATTATATCTGATTTGTTTACATACGAAGTTTAGAATTTAGGTTGAATGGTGGTTGTTTCTATGGACCAAGTTAGAAAAAGGCCTAAGAAAGACAAGTTGTTTGCTAATTTTCCCCTTATATGCATCTAATTTTGCCTTGTCGACTTTCTCGTAGTGCCCATGTTGAAGTTTGTAATGTCTTATTAAGAGAGTGGGATGGATAAAGGAAACATGAGAAAATGTGGTTTGCTGTGGGCAGTTGAGATAGAGTTGGCCTTCTAGGTTCATTCCCTAATTTAGTGGTATTTTTGTTACCTTTGGACAGCAAATGTAGAAATTGGTAATGGAGAAGTTTAGTTGCCTCACTGAGCATTAACTGTTCCTTCTCAAGAATAACAGTTTGCCGCAAAAATATTGGCTGATTCTCCATATATGCATAAGCTTCACTGGTTTTCAAACACATGACTTAAATAACTGAATGAAGTCATAATTTGATAGTGGACACTACAATCCTTTTA
Source organism: Solanum chiquidenum (assembly GCA_029582725.1). Classification (NCBI taxonomy): domain Eukaryota; kingdom Viridiplantae; phylum Streptophyta; class Magnoliopsida; order Solanales; family Solanaceae; genus Solanum; species Solanum chiquidenum. The sequence continues at coordinate 41,324 of JAJOOS010001659.1, read as the reverse complement.
TTGGTAGTTCCATTTTGCCAACCGAGAACACTTGTAGTGTGCCAAAGGCAAGGAAGGTTTTCCATTTTCGTGAAAAAACAATTTCTTTAATGGTACTGTCTTGCATGTGCAATTATTATCCTGTATAAATTGCATGTTGAATCTATCTTCCTTTTGATTTCAGGAAGATCCAGATTATTGCTAAGAGATGTCGTTAACTGCCAGTACCACCATGAGTGCGGCTACTTTGCCAATAGGTATGTGGGTGTATATCCCTGATAAGCTTTTTTAATTGGTACGTTCACATGTTTTATGAAGGAATGTTAGCATTGCTGTTTTGAATTTTTTTAAGATGATCAAGGCCTGTTGTAATTGTAAATATTGGATACAAGTACTAACTTGATGCGATGAATATACATGTTAGTTACCTTCTCAGAAAAGGGTATGTTAGAATTGATGTTTCCATGCAATTTGGATCACACAGGGAAAACTGTCATATTCTTGATCTTGTTATAATTAAATAGATCAGCATCTCTTGCTGTTAGCTCACTGAGAAGCCTTTGCCACATTAGATGTAGGAGCATCTGAATTGCTGTGTAAGTGCTGTAGCCTGTAGGAGTTAAGACCGTCACATTAAGTAATGATCCTCTTTGTCATATTGTAGTTGCTGTTCTGCATATATTATTGGACTGTATTAGCTTTCGTTTGTTTCCGTATGAAAATAACAATAGGCGTTCACCCACTCACTGTCAAATATATAACACCTTACACAATAATAACTACAACAACCATGCCTTAATCCTAAACAAGTTGTGGTCAACTGTATGAATTCTCATTGTCCATGTTACTTCATTTTAGGCTCATGTCAAATATATAATACCTTGATACTGCAGACTGTAGAAGTGAAATTTTTGGTTTATGATCCATAGTCTAACTTGCTCGAATTTTGGTGCTATTTTTAACTCTTTGCATAAAAAGGAAAAAAATGAAAATAAAATGTTCTTCTCTTTGATTTTCTAGTTAACTTGATCTGATGGTGTGTAGGTTTTGAAGTAATCTACTGATATTTTTATTTTTTTGATAATCTAATTGAACTTCACATTTAAGGTGTGACAACAATGCCATGAAGACATTACTTATCAAAAAAAAAAAAACAACAATGCCATGAAGACATTTGATACTTTAAAATCCAGTGTTGGCTAAATCCTTTTGAAGATTTGCTACTCAAATCTGTAGCACATGTTATCTATGTTGTTAATCATTGGATTTTGTTGTCACAGTGAGAGCAGGGGATCAATGCCGGAAGCAATTCAAGCCAATACCATCAGTTCCTGCTGGCCTCCATCCGCTTGGCATGCAGTCTCAACTCATTAACAATAGAAGACGATTGATATGCCCTGTTCAACAAAAGCGTGCTTCAATTATATGTTCTTCTGCTCTGGTATCAGTCTCTTTAGTATTTTCTTCATATAATTACTGCCAGTGCCTTGTTTAGCTAATTACATGCCTCTGGTGATCCTAGTGGGTCAATAGTACTTGTCATGTCTTTTATATTAATCTTGTGCAAATTTTGCTGTGAGAAGCTTCCGAGTTTCTGAATGCTACTGCAAGTAGCTGGTTTTGAGCTTACGGTATGTCTCTGTATATGTAGTTCCGCATGCCAAGCAGGTTCTGCAGTCAGCTTATTGAAATCAACTGCATTTACTAAAACAAGTACCCCGAAATCAAGTTTATCAGCTCTCTATTTGCTAGTTATCGTTAATAGATATATGAATCTATAACATTTGGAGATATATCTTTTTGAGAAGGTAAAATGTGGAGATCTATTACTTGCAAGTGGTTAGACCCCTTAATACAAGCCTAATCCTAGAAAGGCTAAACGAAAATCATGGATTTACAGGCAAGACAATTGGAAATAGGAACTGATTACTAAAATGCATATTGTTGTTCTTGATGCTGTTGCTACTACTACTTGCAATCGTGCATTCCACATTTGGTGCTTCCGTTCCCTACATCATTCAAGTAAACTATATTGCTATTAGCCATTTATGTTTGACCCTTTCTTCTTGCATCACTGCAGAATGCGAGATGTGCTGATGGACAGACACAGACGGTTACACGGGAATCATCGACCATTACAGTTGCACCAGTTCAAGGTAATCTTCTTTCATGCTCTTACTAGCAATTGGTAGAACAATGGATGGAAATAAAACAATTTGCTAGTCTGCACTCCGTCCTGCCGCTATAAAAAGATCGTAGATCAGTTTAGCCCTACTTAACCAATGATGTTCAGTAAGGTTTATCAACAAATGATCCCCAAGCTATTTTTGTACTTTATAAAGATACAGTGTAAAAAAGTTATCATTTGAATGCTGATGTGTCTGGTCTGAACGCAGGAAAGGAGAAATCTCCTGACCTGGATGATGGTGGGACTGGGTTCCCCCCTCGTGATGATGATGGAGGCGGAGGTGGAGGTGGGGGTGGCGGAGGCAATTGGAAAGGTGGGTTCTTCTTTTTCGGATTTCTTGCTTTCCTAGGCCTCTTGAAAGATCAGGAGGATGAAGGACCCTACCGGGACCAACGCAGAAGATGAAGAACCACCATAAACATATCAACATAGAAATCAAAGAGGTTTGGAAGCCCAAGAGTCGTAATGGTCTTCCCTCATTATTCTCTAGTCATGGCTTCGAGCAACGTGTAGTAGGGACAATAACCTTCTATTGGTTATGTATTTGAATGTAACATTACTTGTAGCTCATTTCTATGTTCTTAGAAATGGACATTCTTTTCAACTCTTCCTTTACCCTAGATGGTTGGATAAGTTGTTGTCATAGCTTTAATTGGTTGTATAATGCCCTACTTTCGGTTCCTTTTTGCACTCAAGGTTGTCGTCTAGTAGTCAACGAAGAGAAAACAAGACAGCCTTCTATCTATATGCTTCTGAGAGTGAAATAAATGAGATGATTGTTGTCGATAAAGTTGGGAGAAGTGAATCTCGTCTCTTTTCACTTTGTCGTACTTAGTGGTGTTATGACCTGAGAATACACGTATGAATGGTCAACAACATCATTCAACTTCTACGAAGCTAAGGGGCAAAATCTCAACAACCACCCAAAATTATCACCTACCCATTGGGTGAATAGTGAAGTTGGTAAGGAAAATGACTCATGCAAAATTAATAAAACATTGGAGGAAATGCAAGTGCTATTGATTATTTTAAGCAAGCCGAATACACTCGTGTGAATTCAGTAGATTGTTTTTGTCACATTTTTTAAATTGCCGTCTTTTTTAGACTTTACATGAACGCGAAATACTTTATACCTAAACTTTGTAGTGTTTAAGTTATGCAACAACTAATTTTTTTCGTACAATCATCAAATGTTGTTAAAGTAAATCAAATGAACACATGTATAATATACCTAAATATTTGGCATAAAGCTTAACTTTTTCGTTTTGTTAACCAAAATTGACTCAGAAAACTAGTTTTCAAGTTGACCCTTACCTACCTGCCCAAGTTGACATTGTTAACTTTATGGAAATGCAATACCAAATTATGCCACCACAATAATATAATAATATACCTAGTATAAATATAATCTCATAAAATGAAATATAGAGAGAATGAAGTGTACGCAGCCGTCAGAAGGGAAGCTAGTAAAGGCCCAAGGTTCATTCGAACCCTCTTTTAAAGAAATATTATATTGTTTATATATGATTTTTTTAATGTATATATAATAAATATTGAACTCCATTTCACTTTTCATGAGTTTACTAATTCATATTTAAAACCACTTCATGAAAATCTTGACTCCGTCACGGTAGAGTCAAATCTTAACCAAAATTAAAAAAATTGTCAATCCAAATATTATGCAAAGCTTAATAAATGTGTTTTTAGTAAATCTTACATATTGTTCCTTTTTAGTGATACTATATATTTTCATGATGAAAAAATATATTTATATATATTTTCATGACCAAAGATAAAAAGAAAAAAGAAATACTATATATTTTCTTTTTCTCACAAAATTATTATCCATCTCACCTAACACATGACACCTTTATATATATATAATATTCATTTTAAAACAAACACTTCACCTAACTAATCTCACAAAAAAAAAATCCCATTTTTTCCCAATCCTGTTGTTCCAATTTTCATTGCTCTTCTGCTCAAAAAGGTATGTTCTATTTTTTTTTAATCCTTCAATTCATATATTGATTTAATTGAGATTTTTTTTTTCCTGTGCTCTGTTTTGGGTTGTAGAAGAAATTAATATTTAAGAAAATAGTGTGGGTTTTTGTTAATTCCACTACTTTTTCTTGTAAGAGGTAAAAAATTGTCCTTTTTTTGTTCTTGTTTTGGGCTTTATTGGTTGTTAAAAGAGGCTAAATTAGGGTAATTAGTGGGAGTTTTATTATTTGGATTAAGCTTTTTCTGTTTAAGAAGGCAATTTTTGATGCATTCGGTATATATGTTTGCTTTAGAGTATAGAGCTGTTCAGTTGTTTAAAAGTCCAAAAAGTAGAGACAAGGAAGAATCAAACCTTTTGTTTTTGGTGAAAGTGAAACTATATTACTCCTTCCGTCTCTATTTATATGACATAATTCGAATTTCGAGAGTCAGAACTTTTTCGTTTTGACCATGAATTCGGGTATACAATCTTCAAGGTTTTTGAAAAATAATTTAGATATTTAGAAACTAGGTAAAAAGTACTATTAGTCGCAAGAATTAACAAATTTAAAGTGCATTTGGATAAATCACGGTCAAAGATTTTCTTATTAGACTCTCGAAATCCAAATTAGGGCAGAGGAAGTATTGTATATCATCAAAAATGAATGCATACAGTTCCGTTCCAATGACCAAACATAGTTGCAGTCAAGTTGATATGAAGGACAGTGTCCTTGATCTGTCATTAATATGACATGTTCAAACTGACCCTAGACACATTTCAATAGTTTCATAGCTATACTGTGACATTGAATAAGTAAAACGCTCAGTACCAAACCAAGAGCAAGTTGCAACAGGAAGATAGCAGTCACAATGAATAACCATCTTTCGCTAGCCTATGTTATGTGGTGTTTCAGATTAAGGGTAAGAAATGTGGAAGACATGAAGCCAGCTACAACAATAAGGGAATAGCCATAAAGGAACAATAGCTGAATGACGCCAGATGGGGCAGAGTAGTATTTGAGGACTAGAAACAAGCAAAGCGGAACTATAGTAGTATAACGATAGAATAAACACGCAGACCAAGTATTTGGCTTTCATGTTTTCCGTTTTTCATTTGTTACTTTTACTCTTCTTTGCCTATTAGAAATTGGGTGAACAAAATCTTGACTTTTTTTTCTTTTAAAAGTTGTATATTGCTATTTTTGGGGTAGATTTTGAGGTATTAATTGTGAGTTCTTTGAATATCTGGATTTAGCAGGCAGCAGAAGCTTGGTGACAGTATAGAGTACACTCTTCAGCTCTTTCTGATTTAAAAGAATTTCTTGTGGTGTTGGTGGAGTAGAGACTATGGAGGCTAGAGTTTCACAGAGCCTTCAGTTGTCCTCATGGATAAATTCAGATAAGGTAGTAAGGAAACCGAGTGGTTTGTTGCGTTTCTCTGAGAAGTGGAATGAAAAACCAATGCATCGGATAGTCGTATCCTGCCATTTACAGCCTAGAAAAGCTGCACGTTCTGATAGACGAGTACAGTTGAAAGTTTCATGTTCTTCTCAAAATGTTCAAGGTATTTACTAGTTTTTGCAGTCCCATATTCCATAAATATTCATTATTCAATTCAGTACAAGACATTATAGTTGTGCATTGTATGCTTGCAACATTCAGATGTGAATTTATAAACACACACATTCAGTTGAATGAAGTGGGACCAAATGTGTGTGAAATGGATGTGGATGATTCATATAACCAACCATAACTAGCTTGGGACTAAGGCATAGTAGTAGTAGTAGTTGTTGTTGTTTTAGTTGTGTGTGATATGCTTTAATCATGCAATTGATTATTGCAGACTTCGAGTAGTTTGCATTTTTGTGGATAACATGTAGGTGAGCCTGTGCCCCGTTGTGCCTAGGTGTTTGAATACTGGTTGAAATATTTGAGAACACTAGTTTACTTGGTGTCAAATTTCTGGTGAAATCCTAAGTCTCACCCCCCTTTGTTTCTTTCTTTTATTTTTATTCTTTGGATGAGGATGATGGTTCTTATAACTAAGATAACCTTTCATTACAACTAGGACTTACCCTTGAGCAGCTAAATTCCACGCGGTTGAACATCTAGCTCTTTGCTACTGATAATATTCCCCTTTCTGCAACCATGTGCAACTCATTTGTATATTTATTTGACCTGTTCTTTCTTTCATGCCTGAAAAATGTAGACACATGAGAAGATGGTCCAAGAAAACGAGGAAAATATAAAACTGACTTCATGTGGGAAAATGTTGAACTTATCTATCATTCCTTCTTCTGTTTAAAATTTAAATGCCTCTGATTAGAATTTTGGAGGGGTAAAAATGAACATGTCTTTTCTTCTCATACCCTGTACCTTTTAATATTCCTAATTGAACTTTGCATATTAAGGAGCTTCAGGAAAGTTGTCCGGATTAATCAATAATTTAAATCTGTCAGCAACCCATTAGGCCAAGAAGCTGAAAACTAAAATTACATGCTTGTTAGTGTTAAAAACCATTGATATAAAAAAAGATATTGGTGTTCTCTCCCAATTGCTGATCATGTTGATTACTTATGTACAAGTACAACAAAAAGCATCAACTGATTTTATTTTATTTTTGAAACTGGTAAGATTGGTAGGCATCAACTGATTTTATTTGAAACTCTCCTATAATTGGAAGAGAACTTTTGACCGTTGCCTGACTTTAGTGGATTTGTGGAGTATATGCATCTTGAAAAGGTGCAGCCAGCTTGATTGGTGCAACACTTTCTTCTATTCTCCACACATAGGTCAAGTCATTTACTGCCTCAGACTTAGGAGCGTTGAAACTAAGCTTTGCTTTTTCGGCTGTAATTTGTTTTGTGCGGTTCATTTTCTTCTTTGGTCTATGTGCTGCCACCTTCTTGACACTCTGATTTATTGGTGGTTGCCATCTCTGCTTGGATGTTTGATTGTGATGCACATGAAGTTTTTTAAATCTCCAAAAACTTATTAAGCACCTTGACCTTAATTTTACTGGCATCTGAGTGAAAGCAATGTTGCTTTGCACCAATTCTACCAATGCTCAACTCAGAGGAATAAATTAACTCCCAGTTAAGTCTACTTCAGTTGTCAGATGACAAGGTGGTAGTCTGTTAGAAAATTAGAACACAGAAGTCCTCAATAAAAGTTTGTTGACAAGTTTTTATGAACCCAAAGGTTAGAACTCTAAATTAGAAGTCAACCTGCGGACGTTCTTAGGAGAATGTTGAATAACTTAGTATTGCCGTTTATTTACGATACTTTATGTGAGGTGTGCCCTTTATTCCTTCTGGAATCACAAAGAAACAAGGACAAAAATGCAAATACTTTTTTTCAAAATCAATGCACTTAGAATTGATGTTTAGGAATTTCACTTGAAATTTGATCCACTTGAAAGCAGAATAATGCATGAAGTTTACATATTTGAATAGGAAGCCAAGCATGTTTTCCAGTATTGAATCTGATTTTTGGGAGCTTCATGTTACCTTTCATGTTTTGTCAGCTATAAATTTCAGACATGGTTAGCTTCTTAATTAGGAGCTAATCTCACAATTAGGTTTTGTTTGTTTTTCCCCTGGGCAGTAAATATGAGTTATTTTTTCTATAATTTTATATCTGTGAAGTTCCAGTGTCCTCTCGGGTAGCAAATATTTTACCAAGGATGATTTTATCTCTACAAACATGCTTGTAATTTTTTAAAAAGAGGGCCATGAATTTCAATATCATACTTTCGATGGGTTTCTGTACTTAAATTGTGTTATATGGCTCCAAGAAGAAGTGAGTAGACTTCCAGATGCTTCCATGACATACTTAAACCTGTGGTTGGTTCTGTTTCTCCTATATAGTTGTTCAGCAAATTGCAGCACTTCCCTGTCTACCAAAGCATGTCAGCACGTTTTACGTTTTGTTTTCTTCCATGATAAATCTTGACCACCGAGAGAGAGAGAGAGAGAGAGATGGGGAGAAGGGGGCAGGGGTATTTACATTTTGTTTATTTGTATGCCCATTGTTATACCTTTCATTCATGGGTGTTTTTTGGAAGCGCCTAAAACTACCCAATAGCTGGAAAGTGAAAAAAAATCACACAAAATTAAGGAGCAGGATAAGAAAATTCAACACTAAAACATAGTAATATGCTAATAGATTTCTTATTGAACTGTAATGTTTGTTTTATAGCTTCAGTTCTGGAATCAGGATGTTTCTCTGCATCAATTGATGAAATCGAGACATTAAAGGTATAGTAATATGTCCTTTTGCATCCTTACCTTTTTCATCCAGATAATCTAACATTTGTATCGAACTCTCATGTTTGTTCATATATTTTTCACATTGCCTATTTATTCAATCTCTCTGTCAATAGGAGATCTACCTTAATTGGAAACTATCAAAATGAAAAGAAAAAGAAGGGGAACATATATAAAGAGAACACTAAGCGACTGTTGGAGAGAATTTATCATTTAGTTTCTATAAAGAATGAGAACAAGTTGCTGAATTCACTTTCCTCTGTTGTTTTCTTTCCCCTTTGACTTTAACCCAAGAAGCGAAGGAAAAAAATATAGTTGCTCCTTTTCCGTCCGTTCCGTTTTCAAAAAAAGTCAAGGATAAATAAGATGTCTTTTTGTGTATTGGACTGACTTCTGATAGCTTCAGTTTCATTTTAATTCCAGAATAAAGCAGAAGAGGTTGAAGAATATCTAGATGGACGATGTGTATACCTCGTTGGTCAGTTCACTTGTGACTTTTCTGCTTAAATAGATACATATGAGTTTTCTTCTAAATAGATCATGGCTCATGCAAATCCTATTAGATCTTGTTTATATTTACGAGTGTTAATCTCGTTTATATTTTCGAGCCTTTTATGTAAATGCTTAGCCACTTTTGGTATCCTGTTAGATAATACAAATTTTTTCCTGATTACAGGAATGATGGGCTCCGGAAAAACAACCGTGGGCCGGATTTTGGCAGAAACACTAGGATATTCCTTTTTCGACTGGTTAGCTTAATAACATAGATTTTTTGGATTCTGTTCTCTGGAAATGGTAGATTCATGAGAAATGTCATTTCAACAGTTTGTTAGGGCTGTCCAAGTAATGACATGACTAGTGTAGCTCGAGAACCTAGCTTCCATCTTGTCATTAATAATCCTTTGACACCCTATACTCCAGTTGGTTGTTTCGTCTAATAAGAGTGAGTCATTCTCTTTTTTCCTTCCTTCAGTGACAGGCTGATAGAGCAGGCTGTTGGTGGAACTACTGTAGCTGAAATTTTTGAGCTTCGTGGAGAGAACTTCTTCAGGGATAATGAGGTTAGGAGCTGCACAAATTTCTTCTTTTGCTTTATCTTGTTCTTGCTGCTACATATTGAAGTGACTGTGCTGTGTTAGACGAAGTCCTTGATTAATGAAAAGAGGTACTACAATTGTGTTAATATTCTTTACTGTTACGAAACAAACTAAAAAAAGACAAAATAAATTAAAAGATATAGTTCTTTTGTTAAAAAGGGCTTTAATAATTTTATTATTACTAAAAAATTGGGCCGTTCAAATTTAGGGGCCTAAGGCGGATACCTCATTTTTAAAGGCATTGAGCCGCCCCTTGTCCATAATAACCAAAAAATACTATTAATTATATTTTGTAGGGGATATAATTTTATAAATTCCAACAAGAAATTTGGAACGTTAAAAGCTCTTGTAACTTGGAATATGAGAAATTAAAATATTAAGTTGGGGACTTTTTGATATTTGCCATTTCTCGACAATTCCATCTTACATTCCTTCAGCCAACTCTGCCACTTCTTCGTTTTATCATTCATGGCCTTTTTTGGGTAATTTTTATTTATAATAGCGAAATAAATCTAAAATATCAAATGCTACTCCATGATGTGAACAATATTTATTTGTGATACCATTGAGTTGATTGTTTGTTATCCCTTCATTCCTGATATTAAATGGCTTTTCATTCTATATCTTTTATTTAGACGGAGGTATTGCACAAGCTATCTTTGATGCATCGGCTTGTTGTTTCAACGGGTGGAGGTGCAGTTGTTCGTCCCATTAATTGGTACTTAAATCAGATTACATTAATGAAGTTTTTGTAACTCCTAGTTCCTGTGCTGTGGCTTTCTGGTGACATATGCTGATTTGGTGCTATTAATGCTCTTCTCAGGAGACATATGCACAAGGGTATTAGTGTTTGGTTAGATGTTCCTTTAGAAGCTTTGGCCAAGAGAATTACTGCTGAAGGAACTAAATCTCGCCCCCTTTTACATGAAGAATCAGGAGACGTTTATGATAAGGTAGTTTTTCCTTCCAATTGGCAGTTAGAATTTCCTGTTTTGATTTGTATGTCTTGCATCAAAACAGACATGCTGTGTTCTTCCTGTTGATACCTCTTTGGCTTTGCTTAGACTTTGAAGCGGTTAACTACTTTAATGGATAAGAGGGGTGAAAATTATGCCAATGCAAGTGCCAGGGTTTCACTAGAAAGTATGAATTCCTCGTTCTTTTCTTCTTCTTGTCCATAAGTTTCTCTTTGAGAATTAAGTTTTCTTAACGAAGCATCACATATTTTTCATCAGAATGCTACTTTTTGTGGCCTGTATGCTGATGTATATATGTTTCTTTTTTGCAGATATTGCATTGAAAAGGGAAAAAGATGTCTGCTATATTACACCTACTGAAATTACTTTAGAGGTCCGTACCCTCTCTTGGCTCTCAGCTTCTGCACTTCATTGCATGCACGCGTGTTATTGCTCGTACATATTTCTTGACATCCTGAAAGCGATTCTCTTTTGAATTCCATCTGTGTGTGCATGTGCATCTGTGCATTTCTTGACGCTCTTTCAGTAATACTTTGTGGTGCTCATTGCTTCATATACAATGCCAATAGACCTCAAGTGTCGGGCCAAATTCAATATACTTCTGGCTAAACTACATCCATGGTGTGCATGTGTGCAGGTTCTTATACAAATTGAGAACTTCTTAAAGACACAAAAGAGCGTTGTTGTGCTATAAGGTTTTTCACTACCAATCGTGTGAAGGTGGATGGTTTGGTGCTCTACTTGATCTGTGTTCTCTTGACAAGGGTACGATTTTAGGTGTTCGAGACACTTGAGGTTTTGGTAATGTTTTGTTTCTGTTATGCACTGGATATTTAATTGTACATAATCCAAACCATTTTTGGAACTGTAGTGTATCCTAAGCGTCCAATTGTTGTATACTAAGAATGCAAGCCCAGTAATTATTTCGCTGTTTCAAAGTTTGTGACAGAAATAAATAACCAAATTTCCAATATATAGAGAATCAGATTTCAAGCTCCCATTTACATCACACAGATCGGCTGTTTTTCATTTAGTTTAAGCCATGGCACTGGAAATGAAGTGGTATTTCACTTCTTTTGTGAGATTATTTTAATGAAATGGATGCCAATTAACTACTTACACCTTGTTTGATCCATGATATCGTTAGTTTAAATACAATGTTTTAATTGTTACTTAAATTTATTGTATCATATCATATAAATCCATCATTAAATAACGACAAAAAGTCTCATTTTGTTTAATGATTAATTTGGTGTAATCACATCGTTACCTTTACACTACCTTTTATAGTAGCTCTATCTATATCCTACTTTTCTTGTAGGTTTATTATTTAAATCATAGATGTGTGATATTTATGTAACAATGGAGACAATACATAACCACCGTTCAAACTTATACCACAAGATCTAAGTATTGAGAAAGGGGAAGGAGGAACTAGGTATATAAAATTGTAAATTATATGCATTTTTGGAGGATGTGACACACACCCCATGATATTTTTGAAGAGTCCGAGCAATATAATGGCTAGTTTATGCAATTCATTTACATCGCAAAGAAATATGCAAGTAAGCAATGGAAAACTCATATTGGAATTACAATGTTAAAGTGAACTACCAAAATAGACCTAGGCAAGGGGACATTATAATACAGGAAAGTTATATAATTCAGATCCAGTAGTATTTTCCCAGTTTGAACACAACAGACTATATTCTGGACAGAGATGGGATAAATAGAGTGACATGGACACCAAGGAATACAACTTGGGATTGAGGTCTACTAGTTGTTGTTGAAGATAACTGAGTATTTCGAACATGTCTGAATCCATCGTCATTAGAGGTATGACTGAAGCTTGGACGTCCACAATATTCAGCATGGCTGTTACAAATGCACTTGAATCTGCAAGGAATGCTGACAAGCAGACAACCTAGGCTTGTTTCATAACCTCAGCCGAATTGCAGAGTTGAAATATTTGAAACTCAAGCAGCCATGGGGTTTGGTTCTTGTCGAAAAGTTTGTTGATCCCTTTCTAACAGAGTTCAATGACAAATACAAACTTTTGCTCACTATCTTCGTTACACTAAATTTTATTCCAAGAATTTACACAGCAGCTTTCCAGAAATGTGTTTGAAACACAACTCACAATCTACAACTGCTCAATCTGGCACTAAAAGTTGAACCAGAAGCACTTACCTCTATCTGGAAAATGGCCTATGAAACAATCAACATCTTGGAAATATTAATTCTTGAGGGTTCAGACTTGAAGTTTCCTGCCAGTATCTGAATTTGTGCAGTCATATATTGAACTCTCAAAGACAACTGCAGCATAATGATGCAACCCAAACAAGCTGGCATCTGAGAAGAAAGCTCATTACATGCATGACCAGCACCTTCAATCTGCATAGAAAATTATCAGCCTTCCATTCAAAGAGATTCAACATATACTGAAGGTTAACAAACTCACATCGAATCAACAACATATAATGAGGGTGGGGTTATGCAGATCTTACCCCTACCTTTATGGGGTAGAGAGGCTGTTTCAGATAAACACCTGGCTCAAGAAAAGTGTTTTTTCAAAACATGTTTGAGAAGCACGAGTAAAAAAGCTATGATGAAAATATTGAAGAAAGGAAAAGTATTGACAACAAAAATAATCAAGACAGCCAAAGTAAAAGAAACAACAATAATATTAAAACTGAAGAATAAGATAATGATAGAACAAATCATTTTTCAGGGTCATTCTTTTTTTATTTTTGAAGGTAACAAAAATTTTCCAGGGCCATTCTTTCCTCCCATCTTCCTACTTGCTTCAAAATTCTTTTGTAACAGCTGCTGACAGAAAAGTCTACAGATTTGAGAGTTCCTCCCATTGTCGTCTAGTACCACAGGCTGCAAATTTTTTGAGCAAATGACTAATGCTTCCACCTCCAAGTCATTAAAATTTCTTATAAAATGAAGTTGCCATACAGGCTAGATTAACAGCATTCAAATTACTGCCAAAATTACAACTAAGATATATATTGTCCAGAACCACTGATGCTACCATCACTTTAACCCAAACTTTTACAGGAAAATCTGTTAACAAAACTTAATTAAGAAAAAACAACAGAAAAATAAGATACCTATGAAAGAGGAAAAACAATGTTTAGCACATGAAAGTGTAAGGGAAAAACATGCTAAGCTATATCAGTTTTTGATTTATCCATCTTATTGCATATAAAAACAAGTGATTTTGTTCACTATTGCAATTGACAGTAATTCCTCTTTCACACACTTTATTGGATAAGTAATAAAGATTGTCTTTTTCACACATTGTATCCCTACAAATTTAAGACTAGAGTATTTTAGTGTTACGCTCCCACAGCACTCTACCTCTTTCTTAATTACTCTTGGACTTAATACACACTTCTTCCTCTAGTATTAATAAAAAAAGAAACTAGCAAAATAGATAGAGCAATCACTAGCATGCTACGAACACTATAAGCACATCTAGCACACAAAGTAGACAACCACAATCCACAGGCAACATATTAGTAAGGGAATTGTGGATTCCATCTAATATATCAGAAACATTAGCTTCTGAGTAAAAGCACCAAACACTGAAAAGGATAAATAAGATAAATGAAATGACAACAGCGAACAGTCAGATTATCATTGATCGCATGCTAGTTCAATAATATACTTAGCAAAAGTTTGAGAATGACCGCACCTTGTATGTAGTAATCATCACAAGTCAACTGCCAAGCACTGCACAATTGAGGCACCATTAGGAACAACAAGAATCATATCCGACCACAAAATGTTCCCACTCAACCCTCCATCTTCATCCTTCCACACTTCGATCTCCGCACACATAATGTCAACCTCCTTACCCCTCCCTTTACCTTCCCACACAACACACAACCTTTCATCAAAATTCACCATCGTGGCACCACACAGAAACTTAGGCAACCCCTTATCCACCCCTTTCAATTCCTTCCACACATCTTCCTTCACATCATACCCTCTAATCTTACCCAAATAATCATAACAATACAACACCCCTCCCACTACCGCCGCCCGTCCCCTCCAACCCAAATCAAGCCTTTTCGACACACTTCCCCATTCACATCCCCCTACATCATACACCACTCCTCCCCTATCCGCCATTGCATACATTTTCTCACCCACAACTGCACTAGCATGCATCCACTTATCCCTAACTTCAATCGGACTCGGTAACGCAGTCCACAACCCCGTCAACGGATCAAAAACCTCAGCCCAATTCATCGACCTCGCCCAATTATCAACAACACACCCACCCATCACATAAATCTTCCCATTCACAACACCAGCTGCTGCAAACTCCCTACCAATTCTCATTCTCGGACCCATTTCCCAACAATTCAACCTACAATCAAAAACCCACACATTATTCGAAGGAATTTCACCAATAGACCCACCAATCACATATATTTTCGAGCCCAAAATTGCAAAAGCCGGTCCAATCGGCTTAGTGGGTATTGAAGAGAGGGGAAAAAGCTTTCTGGGTTTTTCTGGGTTTGTGAAAGTAAGGTTGTGGAAAAGAGTGTACCAGTGGAAAGTAGAGTTTACCCGGATATTAAGGTAGAGGAAGGTTTCGGTAGTACGGAGGATTGATCGGGTGGTGTAAAGTGCAGTGGAGCTTAGGATGCAACGCCAAGATTTGGAGACGAGGGAGAGAACGGGATGATGGGAACGTGGGACTCTAGCTAAGCACTGTAAGGCAATGTCGTCTGGGAGGTTAGGGATGAGCTGAGATTGTGAGCTAAGATCCGCCATTTTTATGAAAGAGAAGCTGTGGATTCTTCTATGGAGGTCAATCTCAATTTGGAAAGGGTTTTGTTGAGGGGAGGAGAGGGAGATTGTTTATCCAGACACATGTACAAACATGTAAGCAAAACATACAACAAAAGTGTTTAATTTATGTGTCTGATTTTGATTTGCCCAAATTAAAGAATAACCAAACTTTATCTTCAACTTTAATATAGCTAAATTACCAGAGACAAGTCTACAAATTATGTTCTACTAAGACTCATTAAATTGTAAAGTTATATTATCAGCTTATTCAATTATATTTGTCAAATTCAAATTTTATCCTATAAAGATAATTTTTTTGCTCTTTAAATAATTTTCTAATTATAATCGAGAAATAAAATATACACCAAAAACATCGTCTAGAAAGTGTCATATGTTCATATCACATAACTAATAACACAAATAATTAGATCATTATGTATAGTGTATAACTAACTAAATTAAATGCATTAGTTTTTCAAATTCAAACATCTAATAGCTTATTTTCGGTAATCAACTCATCAAATAGCCAAAATAGTCTTTGTTTTTTAAACCCCTCCCAACCTTTTTGATCCCTTAGTAAATCGAATCTGCAAATCTTAGAGTTAGAAATGAAGAATGCTTATCAGAGCTACATATCAATTAGTTTGGTTCAATTTTGAAGTTTATTAATTTAACTTATCAATTGTCAATTTATAAACATGTTAAACTGTTATAGAACTATTAAGATATCGACTTATCAATTATTGATTGTTATCTGTATAATTACTGATTTATTGGTTAAAATTTGACACAAAAAAATTATTGAAATCACTTAGAAACAAACCATACAATTTTGTTCTTGATTATTATGAGATATTTGTTTCATTGAGAGCGACAAAGGCAGTTCTAAAACTGCTCAGAAATTCACATCTCTTGACCACTTCCAAAATAAAAGTGATCTTTTTCAAATCTCTTGTAAAAAGGACATAAAATAATAATTTTAAAAAATATTGTAAATAGCCTACAAAACCAATTCTGCTACTCCAAGTCACAAGCTTTAATCACAGATGTAGCATTCTTGAATATGTATATATTTTTCTGGTGCAACAACACAAGAACTCAACAAGTTGCCACACTACTAAGTTCATTGAGAGCGCTTATCACTTCATTCAAGTGAGTTTAAATTTGGAAAGAAGACCTCATTGCCGCCATCTGTCGAAGAACTCAAAGCCAACCTGCAAAACTGTTAAGAGCACAACTCCTAAACAGATAAATGGACATAAATTCATCACTTCATTTGAGAAGGAACAAATACAGGATCCGTGCAAAAGTTATTGGGTTCCCGAGAACCCCCACCCAACACCCTGAATCCACCCCTGCTTGATTGGTGGCCCCTCACAGAACAGAAACCAGTGCACTAGAGTTGATAGGGAGAAGTAAACCAGTTAGTATAGAACATGAAAGAGATTTAGAGGCTATGGAGTACCCTTACCATGGCTGAATCTCTACCCACGGTGACTTGCATTTTTAAGAGTTACTTTCATTTCTCAACCCAAATCAACTTCAGCTATGTGTACGGTTACGAAGTACAGAGACCATACCACCAGTATTTCTTGTACACTAACAAGCATTCTCTTCTACTCTAGGGGGACAAGAGACGAAAGAGTGATTTGTTTCCCCAGTTAGAATTCTAATTCTAAACTTCAATGTTTATAACAAAGTGTCAATTAATAACCACGAAGTTAAACACCTTTAAATCAATCAACCAAAATACACACGAATATGATCAACCCATGTTGAAAGAAAAAATTGTAATCAACCAAATATGCCTTTGCCATGGGACTTACCTCATCTTCAAAACTCTCAAGCAAGATTTCAGAAAAGTGAAGAAATCAATACATCATGAGTAATCTTGAGTCAAAACCCACAAAAAGGCACTACCCAGTATATCCAGAACCAAGAAATGCCTAAAATGCCAATGAAAATTATGGTTACCATCATAACGGAATCTTTATGCATATGAAAAGAATAAGGGCCCGTTTGGATTGACTTAAAAAAAAGTAGCTTTTAAGTCAAAAATAAAAAGTCAAACTGAAATAACTTTTAAGTCAAAAAATAAAAAGTAGGGGGACACCTACTTTTGGTTTTTGACTTATTTTAAGTCATTTTAAACTTATTTTAAGTCATTCTTGACCTTGCCAAACACTTCTCAACTTGTTTTAAGTCATTTTTGACTTATATAAATTATTTTTTATATTTGCCAAACACTTCCAGAAGTAAAAAACTGACCAACTTTTAAGCCAATCCAAACACCCTCTAAGTCTTCTAATAATGAAATGAATATGATGCTGAAGTTACCCAAGAAAATGAAGGTACTGAGGAGTCTTTAGAACCTACAACATAAACGTCAACTGCATCCCGAGGGACTAAAATGATAAAAAATTCCATATAATGAAATAAGGAAAATTATGAGATGGTACTTCACTGATATGGATTATGCAGAATCTAACATAGTTGCAAGATAGCTATTTAAGTAAATAATAGGAGAAGCATACACTGAAATAAACACAATGTCAGTTTATGCAATGGTATTTAACCAAGAAAAAGACGGAAGGGTGAAAGAAATTAAGTGCAGTTTTCTCAACATAGTAGATGCTCTCCGGTTCATAAAAGACTGTGAGGAAGTTAAGAAAGATGTTTTGGAAACAAGTGCTGTCACAATAAGGAGGAAAATAAATCACATCTTGTTGACACTGATGTAGCTAAATGTAACTGCTCTCATTTTTTCTTCTCTCTCCCTCAGGTACCACGGGTTAACCCAATTTAAGGTGACTTGCATCCGTTATGTCCTTTTGTGATTGTGCTTCTCTCTCTTATTACATCAAATCCGTGACAACCAGGCACCAAACATAGGAGTGTACTTAAAAATTGTGAAATGCAGGGTAAAGTGACATGGCTGCGCTAAATCAAGCATCTTGACATCCAAGCTTTTCTCCCTCTTTTTTTCTTTTCTTTAGATAAAGAGATAATTTATCTCGCGATTCAATCTAACCTGGAGTATTTGCTCAACTTCACCGGTTCATGTATCAGTGTCTTAAGGAACAATTATACCTCATTATCAGTAATAAACAAGAATCACCCTTGTTAAGACATTCACTTTTTCTGTTGTCAAACCAAAAAAAGATGACACAATTTCACAAAGATAATGTCCTCAATTACCAGAATGTAAAATGTTGGCACAATAGCAGCCAGAAATACAATTAAAACTAAAAACAGTAATGGTCTGGCCGTTAGCTTGGAAAACATTCAGTGAATACTGTTCGTCAACCAAGAAATCCATGTATGAGAGAAAACAATAAGCTTACTCTATCTTAGTTTCTACTTTTGATGTATAACTCATATACCTCAGGAATCTCGTCCCTTACGGAAAGGACATAATTTTCTAAAAACTCCCGCTCAGAACACTTGATAACTGTATAAAAACATGGCACTTTCTTTATCACCTGTTTCTCCTTTAGAAGTTGCCAGATTTTAATCCTGGGCAATACCCGCTTCTCCAAACTGAACATTATAAGTGTGGGATGCCTCGCTACGTAACTAGATTCATACCCAAGCTCCTCCATGAAAAACTTCAATACATTTCTCAGCTTAACCTCAGATGTAGTCAAACATAAAGGAAGCCTTTGCACCATTGTAATAATATCAGAATCAGACCAACCAAAACTCCTGAAAATTCCAAGTTTCATTTCTAAACTCGACTTACTAAGCGAGGAAAGCATTTCCACTCCATAATAAAACATCCGTGAATCCCTACAAATGCAAAAATCATTCTCCACTCTTTGCACTATATCCTCAAGCCACTCAAGCTTTTGAACAAAAATTGTCGGATTCCTAAGAATAAGCTTTTCAATATCCAAACTCGAACATCCATGATTTAGAAAAAACAATATATTACGTGCCATTACTCTATCGAGACGATAATGAAGCAATGCAGAAGATCTCTTAAGAACTTTAGCTACAGTCTCATCTTTACCCAATAACTTCCTAAGATATTCAAGACTAGGTCTAATGCTAGTATCGAGACCTGTTCTAAGAAAAGGTCCACTTTTTGAAATAACCCTAACTAAATCCGACCCAGATAAACCAATCTCTTGAAGAACCCTAACTTTGGGTTCAAGGGTTTTTCCGACATCAGCAAACAACAATCTGGGCGCCGGATAAACCAAGATTTTTATCTGGGTGTTGTCTAAACCGATTTGTTTGAAGAAGTTGAGAACTAAATTAGGCTTATTGTTTCCGGGTTTCAAGCAAGTTACCTTGGAGCTAGCAGAAATGGCTTTCTCTGTGGAGAACCCAAGTGAATTCACTAGAAATTCTGGCATTAAATTGGGTGTAGTTGTTGAGGAACTAAAGAGTTCGAGTTTGATGCAATACATGGAAATGAAATGCCTTTTTCCACCATTTTTACCAACTCCAAACATCTCTGCAAAAATGTAGTTCAATTTTGATTGCCTGCAACTCCAATTTATAGCATCCCAATTTACTCCATTCGAAAATTATCTGACGATTTTCTTTCGTCACCTTCAGAAGAAAGAGGCAAAAGGATGAGAAAAATGAGGGAGAGGGTGTACAAATTAGTTTTGGCAAAATGTGTATTCTGAACCCTTTATGTCAATTGAACTCTTATACTCAATGAAATTCTATAGTTTAAACCCCTTTCGAACTCGGGTTGGCTGGAAAAATTGAACCCTTTTCATCACTCAGCCAAGGGTCACACTTGTGTTAGTGGGTTCAAAAGTTAATATATACATATAAAATTTTAAAAACTGATTAAATTTACATACATATACGGTGTTATTTTTCAACGAAGTGGGTTCATATGAACCCACTTGCACCACTGTAGGTCCGCCCCTGGACACGATATGGAGTCTAAAAGGGAATTTACAATGTATCTGAAACTTGTAAAATTAGGAATTTTAACATCCACAAACACAAAGGTTTGAGTCTTCTAATCAAGTGACTTGAAAATTTTTGCTCAAGTAAAACCTGGCTATATCCTTTACAAGCAGAAAATTAGATCTTTGTTTACTGCTACTAAACAAAATGGTTAAGCAAAAACAAGGAATATGTTTTCTTCTATCTCATTTCTAATCCTGTTACTTTACAAAATTTCATGGGCAGAAGAATTTACACCATGTTCCTACTCATAGTCTCCTCAAGCGGGAAGTGAGATCAATGAACATATCCTCTTTGCATGGTATTGTAAGACTGTCCATTGGATGATCAAAGCCAAACTCTTCTTCAGATTAAGTCAGAAAGTTTTGAAATACAAGATGGCTTAAGTATGATATTGGCACGACGAATCGCTTCTTCTCTCCTGCATATACTGTGCAATGTCCTTTTGGAACACCTCCAGATGTCGAAGACCTCATTAGAATTCGATTAACCTGAATAAATGGAGTCATTTTGATACCCATTATCTCAAGAAATAAGATGTAACTCTAACTGATGAAGGAAAACAAAGAGCAAGAACTTTGAGAAATGCACAGAAAATGAGTTTTTTGAATGTCAGGATACTTGTGTTTTGCTGACCTGTTTGGGTCTGAATATATATAAGTTAATGACAAGATTCATATCCAAATGTTTAATGGTTAAGAGAAATTGGTGACTACTAGTGAGACAATGGCACATGAAGCTTCACATGGTTTTGCTTACTCTGTTACTATCAACTATTTCAGATAACAACTTTGTTGAAGAACAACATTAGGCCCCACTTTTATTTTAAGAACACCCTTAAAAGAAAATCTACAAGTGATGAAGTTGATTGCCTTGATGGAAATCTAAAGGTCACCTATCTACAAGCCAAAGAAAAGAGCGGAACATGATTTTGCTTGTTACCAGCAATTGTTCATTTAATGGTTTCAAATTATTGGCATTGAGAGAAGAAAGCAACAAACTTCTCATCTTTTATTTTCAAACTAGCTGTATTCACAAATTTTAGGCCCCATATTAACTTGGCCAACAGACATCGGCACATGGTTTAGCCTTCGGTGGTTAGTGACAAAAACTTCAGCTCCAACCCAAGGCCTATCTATAGCCTCCTTATATAAATAATCCCCCATTCATTATCATTTTTCATCATCAAGCACAAGCATTATCAATTTAGCTATCAAAGTTCTCTAAGTTTCTCATTCAATTTCTTGTTTCCAGTCTTCAAAGGAAAAATGGCAATGCTCAGCGCTAAGAAACTCATCAAGATGGCCAGGAAATGGCAGAAGTTTGCAGCCATGCAGAGGAAGAGGATTTCATTTCCAAGAAATGGTAGTGCTGCAGACAGTTGCAGTACCTCCTCATCCTCTATAGTTGAGAAAGGCCATTTTGTAGTTTATACAACTGATCAAACCCGTTTTGTCGTTCCCTTGGCTTACCTTGAAAATGAGGTCATTAGGCAACTTTTAAGCATGTCCGAAGAAGAGTTTGGATTGTCAAGTGGTGGCCCTATTACATTACCTTGTGATTCAGCCTTCATGGACTACATCGTATCACTAATCAAGAAAGACATAACTACTGGAGATCTTCACAAAGCGTTGCTCCTATCAATTCCTTCTTCTTGCAGTTCGACTTCTTCTTTGCACCAAGAAAGTGGAAACCAACAGCTTCTTGTTTGTTGAGTCATAATACATGCTAGCTAAAAATAGTTTTTTAGATAGGGCATACACTGATGAACATTATTGTAAAGCTAATCATACAGATATATTGAATATTATTTTATCAGAGAAATTTAATATATCCACGGCTTTCACTTTTACGTTTGGTTATGAGAAGACTTAACAATCTAATCCTCGATTGGTACCTCTTATGTATTAACACCACTTTGTTTATGGCAAGCATTTCACTTACAGCAGTACCTTCTTGATTGAATAAGGTCTAAATGATCAATAAATCAACTATACCTCCTTTTATGTATATGCATTAGTATGTTCTAATCAGGCTTTGCTGAAGTATCTGCATTAGGGTGGCAGAGATGAGAGACAACGACATCTGAAGTAAAGTAGTGCTTGTCTTCTAAGTTAGCATCCAGTGTGAACATTTTGTGGTATTTTCAGAAGCAATTAGGTGATAAAACAATATGAGCTAACTAGTCTTGAAATCTAAAGAATGACTCAAGTATGATATCAGAACAACTGCAGACGTCCTTAAAATTCGATTAGATTGAATAAGTAGAGTCATTTGATAATTCCCCTTCTTTCAAGATATGATTTTTAACTCTAACTGATGTTATAAGAATGAACAAGTAAAACATAATCTTGAGAAATGCACGGAAAAGGAAAGGTTTTTGCACTGTGTATATATAAGTTTATGGAAAGTTTGACACCCAAAAGTTTATTCAAATATACAGACACTAAACTTGTTGAATAGTATGCGTCAGCTTCTCATAACTTAGAATCAAGGACATCATAAAAAAATTAAAGCCTTAAGTGTAGATAAAGCTGATGACTTGGTTCCACTACGTAATTTCTTGTTTCTTATCACAAACTTCATTCTTATTCTGCTAAATGATACTTTCTTGGATGTGTTAGTTTGCAAGCAAATATAACCAATTAAAATAGTGATTATAAGAAACAGTACTTCTGCTATTAATAAATTGATCATGGAAACAACTTCTATAGATTCTTGTGTTTCTGAACTATACAGCAAAAGTTCCTTTCTAAATCTCCTATTTCTAATATCTAAGTCTACTACTCTACAAAATTTCAAGTGCAAGAGAATTTGCACTTTGATACAATTTATGATCTGAAGCGGGATGTGAGATGAACAAACACGTCTTCCATGCAAGGTATTGTGAGACCACCCATTGGGTGATCGAAACCAAACTGTTCTTCAGCTTGAGTTAACAAGTCTTGAAATAAAGGCTGGCTCAAGTATGATATTGGCACGACGAATCTCTTCTTCTGGCTCTCTCCTACATATACTGCACAATGTCCTTTTGGAACACCTCCGGAATTTGAAAATCTCCTCAAGATTCTAGTACCTTGAATAAGCGGACTCATTTTGATACCCATAGTGAGATACTTTGTAACTGCAAATGAGGACTTCAAAGAAAGATAAAGGATTTTGAGGAATACACAGCAAGTGAAACTTGTGTTTTGCATAAAAAACTTTCTATGAATGTATATATACAAAGTTAGTGGTAAGTTTCATATCTAAATTTAATGGTGAAGAGAATTTTGTGGCCACTGGTTAGGGACAATGGCACATGAAACTTCACATGACCTTCCTTGCTCTATTATTATCAAGTATTCAGACAATAAATTTGTTGAAGAACAACATTAGGCCCCAATTTTATTTTACGGACACCCTTAAATTAAAATCGACAAGGATTGATGAAGTTGATGCCAATATAGAAATCTAAAGGTCACCTATCTACATGACAAAGAAGAGATCAGAACATAGTTTTGCTTCTCACCAGCAGTTGTTCATTCAATGGTCTCAAATTATTGACATTGCTGAGAAATACCGAGTAGGCCTAGTTAATCAAAGAATAGAAAGGAAGAAACTTATCTTCTTTTATTTTCAATGTAGCTTCATCCACAAATTTTAGGCCCCATACCAATTTGGCCAACAGACATTAGCACATGGCTTTGGCTTTGGTTAGTAACAAAAACTTAAGCTCCATCTTGTATAAATAATCCCTCTTCTATGAGCCTTTTCATCATCAAGCAAAAGCATTATCAATTCATCCATAAAAAATCTCTAAATTTCTTATTTACTCTCTTGTTTCCAATCTTCCGATTTTTTTTTGACAATGATCAGTACCAAGAAACTCATCAAAATGGCCAGGAGATGGCAGAAGTTCGCAGCCGGGCAGAGGAAGAGGATTTCATTTTCAAGAAATGTTAGTGATGTAGATGATTGTAGTACGTCTTCATCGTCTATAGTTGAAAAAGGGCATTTTGTAGTATATACAATTGATCAAAAGCGCTTCGTGATTCCCTTGGTTTATCTTGAAAATGAGGTCATTAGGCAGCTTTTGATCATATCTGAAGAAGAGTTTGGTCTGTCAAGTGATGGCCCTATTACATTACCTTGTGATTCAACCTTCATGGACTACATCATTTCGCTAATAAGGAAAGGCGTAACTGCAGGAGATCTTCACAAAGCATTGCTCCTATCAATTCCTTCATGTTGCTGTTCGACTTCTTCTTTGCTCCAAGAAAGTGGAAACCAACAGCTTCTTGTTTGTTGAGTCATAATCAACATTATTTTTATTACATTCTAGCTCAAAATAGTTTTTAGATAGGGCATTCACGGAAGAACACAATTGTAAAGCGCATCACACAGATTGAATATTATTTAATCAGAGAAAGTTTATCATATCTGTGGCTTTCAGTTTTACATTTGGTTATCAAGGTCCCATTATTTAATAGGTCTATTAAGTTGTCAACCAAATGAAGAAATAAAGAAACTCATCAACTTCCATCCTGTCAAACAAGATTTTTTCACAAATTTAATACCCCATATCAATATCCAACAGACATCAGGCTTTGCTGAAGTATCCACATTAAGGTGGCAAAGGTGAGAGACAACGGCATCTGAAGTACTATCGCGTTGCTTTGCCTTCCAAGTTAGTGTCAGCATATTAAAAATAAACTTGTTAAAGAAAATAAGATATCCAAAATATATTTGTGCAGAAACAATTAGGTGATAAAACAATTGCAGATGCTGAAGACGTCCTTAAGTGGAGTCATCTTGATTGCTGTTCTTTCAAGCTATTATTTTTAACTCTAAATGATGATCTAAGAATAAACAAGAAACAAATAATCTTGAAAAATGCACAAAAAATGAAATATTTTGTCACTCACATCCAAAAGTTTAGTAGTCGAGACAAATAAGGTGGAGCTGGTGAGAAACAATTCAAATAACATTCTTATTCCACTAAATGATACTTTCTTCGATGTGCTAGTTTGTGCCACACAGTGCAACTGTTGCATGCAGGGGCTTAATTAATTTGCTTAGAAGAAATATCATGACGAATAACAAAATTGTTTTAGCAGATACTACCAAAATAGTGATTATTAGAACCAGCACTTTTGCTATTCATAAATTTATCATTGAAGATTTTTTCTAGTTTCTTGTGTTTCTGAACTGTACAGTGGATTTTACTCTTTCTAATATCCAAGTCCTACTACTACTTCACAAAATTTCATGTGCAAAATTTGAATTTGCACTTTGATACAATTCATCGTCTCAAGCGGGATGTGAGATCAATAAACACGTCCTCTTTGCAAGGTATTGTGAGACCACCCATCTGATGATTGAAGCCAAACTGTTCTTCAGCTTGAGTTAACAAGTCTTGAAATAAAGGTTGGCTCAAGTAAGTTATTGGCACGACGAATCTCTTCTTCTGCTGGTTCTCTCCTACATATGTTATCCTCTGTATTAAGGTTAGCAAAACAGAAACAGAAAATAGATGAAACAGACAGAAATAGTAATCCGAGTCCACAGAACCCACTGTGTTTCCTTAAGAAATTTAATGGGTAAATCACATAAATATGCTATATTAAAAAAATATTTACCATCTATGACAATATAACTTTTTTAACTTAATATAACAATTTTTTGGAATTGAAAATGTTGTACGGTTTATCTTCGCTTCGCTTCCTCCTCTTCTTTTTTTATTCTTCTTCTTCTTTGTCTCTTTCTCCGTCATTTTTTTTCTTCTTTCTCTTCTTCTTCTTTCTATACTTTTTCTTCTTCTTTAAAATTTTCATTTAATTAACTATCTTCAAATTAATATTTGCTCATATTTCACTATCTTTACTCGAGAACATGACGAGAAGAGGAACAGAAAGACTAAAAATTTGTATAGAAATATGTTCTCAAGCAGAAATTTCAAATCTCTAAAATTACAGCGGCAAGAGTTCACCATTGATAGTCATTATAAAGATTCAAATTTTGGATTTATTATTTGAATTTTTACGAATTTGTGATTAGTTTGGATAGGTTGTTCCTACAAATAATTGAAAATGACGTTTGTATTTTATATTTTAATTTTAAGAGGGTTTGGTTAAGTTTATGATTGGTAACACACTTATACTACATTTATAATACATGCACATTACATTTTTAATACATATTGCAAATATCACTCATGTTCTTAGTGATACAAACCAAAATAATTTATAAGACACATATAATACATATTTCATTCAAGAATAATATAAGTTTAATTCAGTTTATCTTGTCTTTCGTTAGTTACGTTTTTCATTTATTCTTAATTTTTTTTTCTAATTCTACTTTAATACTGTGTAATACACTTTTAATGCAAATTTAAATCATTTTGTAGTTTATTATTTGTTACTATTAGATTACTTATTTAATTCATTATTGATATAAGTTTAATTCACTTTATAGATCATTGTCTGGTCTTTTATCAGTTAAATTTTTTATTCATGCTTAATTCTCTCTTCTAATTCAACTTTAATACAAGTTAATTCATTTTTCAGTTTATTGGTTAATTTGTTACGATTGAATTACTTGTTTAATTCATTATTGATACAAGTTTTATTCAGTTTACAAATCACAAAATGCTCTTTCATATGCTACATTTTGCATTCTTGTTTAATTCGCTTCTAATTCAACTTTAATATGTGTGTTATACATTTTTAATTCAAGTTTAATTCATTTAACAATTTATTATGTTTCTTCATTTGTTACGATTAGATTACTTGTCTAATTCATTATTGATACAAATTTTATTCAGTCTACGAATCATTGACGGCTCTTTTGTTTGCTACATTTTTCATTCATATTTATTTCTCTTCTAATTCAATTTAAATTCAATTTTAATTCAAGTTTAATTCATTTTGTAGTTTATTGGTGATGCATAGAAATAAAACATGACTAATCTGGTCATGCTGATTTACTTCAATTTAGGCCAAACCCATCGGTGGCCCCCTAAAGTTGGCACGAAGTTTCACTTAGACACCTCAATTGGGCAATATTCACTTTAGACACCTCATGTAGGGTTCCGTTATGTCATTTTGACACTTTTTTTTCAATAAGCAAAAATATCTAATGTGTGTGCAATACACTCGCGAGTGACCTGTAAAGTGTCCAATAAAATAAGGACATTTGTCATTTCCCCCCAAAATAATTCTTAAACAATGAATTTTGGTAAAACCTAAAAGATAACCAGTGAATTGATGACACATGGCTTTTTTGCCTAAATAATTACAAAACGAAAACTTAATCACTTTTGAAAAGAAGTGTTTTGCAGAATACCAAACCAACCCTATCCCCCCCACCCCCCTGCTCGCCAACACCAATCGTCTTCTCCACGAAAATCAAATCCACCCATACCCCATTCGTCTTCTCCGCCATATCCGAGCTTTCTCTATTCTTTAAAGATTCAAAATATATTATATCCTCTTCCCTATAAAATAAGCATTCGATGGAATTTGAATGATTTGAGTGAAAAATAATTCCTATTCTATATCTGTAGTGGAGTAAAAACAGAAAATTGAGGAAATTAGGACCAAACAAAATGGAGAAATTTATCTTCAATATCATCATTGGAAATTAAGTGCAGGTGCCGTTTCCCATGGAGAGTTAGAGACTAATTAGAGCATAAAATACAGAATGGAATCTAAGAAAGAGATAAAAAGGATTTTTTGAGAGAATTAGATCTAACAGGAATCTGAGGGTTTAACTATCAAGCAACAAAATTGTTTGTATTAATTTCAATCATGATTTTGAACCACATAATTTAAACGAGTCCTGGCTTAAAAACAAATAATAAACTAATTTGACTATTAAATTTAAATCAGTGAGATATATATTTAACTCTAAAATTTCTGTCAACACTTTTCACCATGGGAGGAGTTTAAATTTATGAAAATGGTAGTTGAAAATAGGACAAGACAAAAAAGAAATTAAAAAAAAAGGCTAAATAAAGCTCTGACGCGCTGTTAGTGAGTGTTATGCACTCATTATGCCATGTCAGCGAAAAGTGTCAAAATGACACAGTTGGGCGTGACATAAGGTGTCTAAAATGAACAAAGCCTAGTTAAGGTGTTTAAGTGAAAGATCGTGCCAAGTTTAGGGGGCCACCGATGGGTTAGCCCTTCAATTTATAAGACATGTATAATATATGTTTATTCATTAACAATATATTTATAATACATTTTGCAGACTTCACTCTCTTTTTAGTGATCTCAATCAAATGATTTATAATACACTTGTAATACATGCATAATACATTTTAATGCATATTGCAGACATCATTCCAATTTAGTACAATCTTTAAAAACAACATACATAGTAACTTTTAGGGGCTAATTTTTTTTATAAGAGCTACATATTCGTTAACGTTTATTTTGATCCATATCATTTCTTGTACCACATTAAATATTGAAGGATCAACAACTTAAATACCATTATAGTGGTTGACAACATAATTTCCAGGGACAGATAGAGAAAGAATGAGCTCAAGATTTTCTTCTCCCTTTAGAGACATAACAAATTGAATTTGTGGTTCAAGATTGTGGATCTTTCAATTGTAGCTTTAAAATATTGATACCTTGCACAGAGAGAATAAAAAAGGAGAAAGAGGACAGAGAGAAAAAGGAGAAAGAGGCGAGAGAGAAACATAAATCAAATAAATACATAATATTGTTGTATATTGCTATAAATAGTAATAATTAAAGAGTATACTGAAAATAAGTAATTATTTTTTAAAAGGGATCCACCCAAGTAATTAATCCAAATTTAATCCCTTCAAGTACCCGATGTTGCAGATTAATTCCTCTCAAGATAAAACAGATTAACCTATTAGAGAAGTAGAGGTACCTCAAACTTCAATAATTTCAGCGAACGCAAGAATAGTAACGAGAGCACACACAAACTCAGTCGATCGATAATTTATTTATGTAAGAAAATGTATGCAGAGAGGAAAAAATTTCAGTGAATGAAAAATGGAAAAAAAACTCTTATTTATAGTCAATTGCAGCAAAGAATGCGTCTGTTCGGACAATGGTGTCTTTCCAGAACGTTGTGTCTTTTTGGGAAAAGTAACATCTTTTCGGAAGGAACAAGTCCCTTCAGAACGTTTTTACCGTTACATGGGAATTTTAAATAAATTCCGTTACGCGAAATTAATTATGTTAATTAACTAACATTTTGAATTAATTTATAAGAGAAAGGAAATCAGTTAATGAGATTGATTAAATAAATTTTGTCCAAAAATATTATCAATCAATCACATCATAATCCAAATCCGAAGCCGAGGTCGAACGACGACGGCGCGAGGGGGCGCACCTTCTTCTTAACCCTTTAAGAACTAAAGGAAGTGTTTCCTAATATAAGGACAACAATTTCCTTTCTTCTACCAATATGGGAGAAATGACTTTTCATTTGAAATGACTTTTTATTTTTCCTCCAAATTAGTTCCCTCACTTTTTCCATTTTCTCTTCTTATTTCCCATTCACATCTTTGCTAAAACTCAACAATCCCCCACATGAATGGGGAATGGTTATTGTTAAACCATATGCATGAAAAACTTGTATGTCTCATAAGTAAGGGTTAATCGCATCTGGATAAGTAGGTTTCCCTTTAAACTTTCCGTAGTGAACATATATCGGATATACTCGGTCAATCGGTAGATTTGATATCTTTGAACGTCGAGCTTTGGTGTATACCTAGACAACATAAGTCACACAATCATTCCTTGAACTAATTTTGGTTCTCATTGTTTTGTTCGTTTCAGCCATGAACACGTCTTGGTTAATAAGTGCTTAGAGAACTGGCCTTACCGGATTCTCCTTGAAGTGGCTTACACTTCACACTTACATAGGTGATTTCTAACTGCGTTATCCCGTAGATATACTATTTGATATAACCTGTATCAAACTTAGAAACCATTAAAAAGTCCTTATGCCTTTATCCTGGTTACTGAACATTGTCTCATCACAAGAATGGATCATAAAATAAATTTTGACAATGTTGAACCGTCATCTATGACTTTGTTTGATATCCTTGAACCTAGATCTTGGGATCTCCAGTCTTCTAGGTAGAGTTACCACCACGATGACTTGTTCTCAGCCATAGTTCCATTCCTGTCGATGATCTCTCAACTCTCTCTCTAGTTAGTCCTTTTGTTAGTGGATCTGACACATTATCCTTTGACTTTACATAGTCAATTGTGATAATTCCACTAGAGAGTAGTTGTCTAACAGAGTTATGTCTTCGTCGTATGTGACGATACTGCCTGTTATACATAACACTTCCAGCCCTTCCTATTGCAGCTTGACTATCACAGTGTATGCATATAGGGGCCATTGGTTTGGGCCAAAACGGAATAACTTCTAACAAATTCCAGAGACATTCAACTTCTTCACCTGCCTTGTCTAAGGCGATGAATTCAGACTCCATTGTAGAGTGAGCTATACATGTTTGTTTGGATGATTTCCAAGATATTACTCCTCCACCAATAGTGAAAACATATCCACTTGCAGATTTCATTTCAGTTGACCCAGTAATCTAATTTGCATCACTATATCCTTTAAGAACTGTTGGATATTTGTTGTAATGCAAAACATAGTTTTGAGTGTCATCTAAGTACCCCAAAACTCTCTTCATTGCCATCCAATGATTTTGATTGAGATTACTTGTGTATCGACTCAGTTTACTTATAGCGCATACTATGTCTGGTCGTGTACAATTCATGACATACATCAAACTTCCCAATACTCTGGCATAATCCAATTGAGACTGACTTTCACCTTTATTCTTAGCAAGATTAAGGTTCACATCAATTGGGGTTTTTGCCCTTTTGAAATTCAAATACTTGAACTTTTCAAGTACCTTTTGAATATAATGAGATTGAGACAATGCTAGAACGTTAGGAGTTTTGTGAATCTTAATTTTCAATATCAAATCGAAAACTCCTAGATCTTTCATATCAAACTTACTAGCGAGCATACGCTTAGTAGCTTTTACATTAGCAATGCCCTTGCTCATTATCAGCATGTCATCTACATATAGGCATACAATGACCTCCTGATTTGGAGTGTCTTTAATGTAGACATATTTATCATATTCATTGATCTTAAATCCATTTGCCAACATGGTTTGATCAAATTTTGCATGCCATTGTTTTGGTGCTTGTTGTAGTCCATAAAGTGACTTAACAAGTTGCATACTTTCTTTTCTTTACCGGGAACTATGAAGCCCTCAGGCTGTTCCTTGTAAATCTCTTCCTCCAGCTCTCCATTTAAGAAGGCGGTTTTCACATCCATTTGATGGATTTCAAGACCGTATACTGCAACTAGGGCAATTAACATCCAAATTGATGTAATCCTAGTCATTGGCGAGTATGTGTCAAAATAATCAAGACCTTATTTCTGTCTAAAGCCTTTGACAACAAGTCTTGCTTTATATTTGTCAATAGTTCCATCATCTTTCATCTTCCTTTTGAAGATCCATTTCGAACCCAAGGGTTTGTTCCCTGGAGGAAGATCAACCAACTCCCAGGTATGATTGCTTAAGATTGTTTCAATCTCACTATTGACAGCGTCCTTCCAAGAGGTTGAGACGCTAGACAACATAGCTTCCTTGAATGCTTGAGGCTCACTTTCAAGAAGGAATGTTACAAAATTATATCCAAATGAAGTAGCTGTCCTTTGACGTTTACTATGCCTTGGACTCTCTTCATTAGGTTCATTCTCTTTTGATTCTTCTCGAGGTCGTTTAGACACCCCCCACTAGCTAACTCAAGTCTAGTTTTATACGGATAGATATGTTTTAAGAATTCAGCATTATCTGATTCTATTACCGTATTGTCATGAGTATCTAATGAATACACAATCCACAGTCTTAGGTCCTATTGTAACATCCGGCAATTTGAAATAACTATGAAGAGGCTTAGAATTGGAAATAGTCATATTTGGAAAGAATTAAAAAAATCTGGAAATTTAGCCAAGTATGGAAAAAAAAATGAGTTTTTGGCCAACTTTGAACAGTTATAACTCCTAACTCAGGATGAGTTAGGTGTAGTTCAGTTATGTTTGCGAAGCTCGTGGAATGATCTTTCCAACGCCACTGAGTTTGCTCGATTCTGAGTTCGTATGAGTGAGTTATGCCCTTTGGAAGTTGGGTTGTTGGCACAGGGCAGTTTAGTCCGAAAATTTTAAGGGTATTTTAGTCTTTTCCCTAACCAATTCTTTTGGTTATATTAATGTGTTAGACTGATTTTTAGATCAGTTTTCCCTTTTTAAAAAGTGAGAGTAAGGGTTTGTGAGTGAAGAGGAAAAGAAGAGGAGAAAGAGAAGAACAAGCAAGGATTTCGTCGGGGGTGATCCCTAATAAGGTATGTGAGTTCATAGTGTTGGGTTGGTTCTTTCCCCCACATGCCAAACTCGTTTTATTTCCGATAAAAGATTGGTTGTGTTGTTGAAGTTGTTGGTTGTGTTGTTGAAGTTGTTGGTTGTGTTGTTGATGTTGTGATTGTGTTGAAGTCTTGTTGATTTGGGACATGTTTCCGGTTGTGTTTCCGAGTTAAATCTATTGTATGTTGAGGGGTTTTATGTTTCTAAGTGTTTGGTGTTGGAACCTTAGAGGTTGAGAGGGTTTAGAGTTGGAGAAAGGAAGGAGAAAAGTCAAATTTTTGGGAAAAAGGGCTGGGGTGTCGCGCCAGCCAGCGCACCCCAAAAGGGACTCTGAAGTCCAGCCCTTGGGGTGGCGCGCCTAGCAGAGCGCCAGCAGGCCCCTGTGAAGTTTTAGGGCTGGCGCCCCGTGCCTCTCAGAGCGCCAAGGACGCCAACCTTTCCCATTCATTCCCCACTTTTTCATGCATGTTCCTTAGTATTGTACCTATGTTTCATAGTTGTTTCCAACTCTCCAAGGTACGTCTAAACGTCAAGAACTCATTCATATACATGAGATCATTACCTTTGAATTCATAATCCAAATTCGAGGAAAGTTAGGATCAAAGTCAAGTGAAGTTAAGAGTCAAGTCTAGAAGTTAAGAAGTAAGTCAAAGCAAGTCTTTAAAGTTTTCAAGAGTCTTTATTGAACGTTTTAACTTCATTTTAAGACTCAAGTTTCAAGTTGAGTAAAAAGTATAGAGTTGAGTTCATTTCTCAAAAGTCATTAGGGAACTAAGTATTCCCAAAGAAGTTTTAAAGAAATGTTTTCACATTTAAACAAGATTGGAAACTGAGATCTCCAAAGAGCCTTCGGGCTAGTTTTTCAGAAAAGAGTAATCGCTTTCTAAATGAATCAAGAGAGGAAACTGAGGTTTCCAAGATAGCCTTTGAGCTAAGTTTTTGAGTAATTATCTCAAATCAGCAGAAAGAAATATGTTTTAAAAACATAAGAGCTTGTACATTTTTTTTGGGAGTAGTATTGAGCACCGAATTGGGTGAGCGGTCAAAGAACTCACAGCCCCCATAAAACCATGTAGCCATCATGGGTAGAAGAGGTTCATACTTTTTAGATGAATCCTTTTCAAATTAGACTAGTGGATCCATTAGGCAGTTTAGGTCCTATACCTTTGGCCGGGTATAGGATGCTCTGGCAGCGTGATGTCGATTGTTGTATCATCACTATAGCTCTTATGTGATGGTTGTCGATTAGAGAAACTCCCACAACAATTATTGTATTTTTAAATACATCAGTTCATTTGTATTTCTACATACATCTTAGATTTATTGTATCTTTGTATACACGCAGAGTTTGCAGTATGTTTTAAACAGTTTTTCTTTATATTGCACTTGTTTTAAGTTGTCTTATATTGAAATGAGTCAATCAGGTTGAGTTGAGTTAAGCCAGGTAAGTTATTCAGTTTCTTCCCGATTTTCTTCTAGCCTATGTTGTTTAGCTTTCCAGCTCGCATACTTGTACATTCAATGTACTGATGCAAGTTGGCCTGCATCTTGTTATGATGCAGACACAAGTACCCAGGATCAACATCCAGCACGCTGTTGATCCAGCTGAGCACTCCAGAGTCAGTGGTGAGCCTCCTTGCATTCCGGAGGACTTTGTTATTTAGTGTTCCTAGTTTTGTTTTATTAGGATGTTGCGGGGTCAGTCCTAATATCCATCTCAGTATTATAGAGGCTTCATAGACAGTCAGTCAGTCAGTTAGCATTGAGTCTCTCATGCATGTATATATATAAGTATTTTATTTTGAGACTCGAGTTGCATTTTTTACCAGATTTCATCAGTTGGGTTGTTTTATAACCTTTCATTGCATTGAGTTATGCTGTTAAGTTAGGTTTCCGCTGAGTTAAGAAAGCCAGGCCAAGGGTTCGCTTGAGGGCCAGCAATGGTCTTCGAGTGCCGGCCATGTCCAGGGCGTAGGCTCGGGGCGTGACACCTATTTTCACCCTCTTAGGTATAGGAATCTGGACTTTGGCTAGACACCCCCACACTTTGAAATATTTCAAGTTGGATTTTCTACCTTTTCATTTCTCATATTGAATAACATGTGTCTTGCTATGAGGCACTCTATTGAGGAGTTGACTTGCTGTAAGGATAGCTTCTCCCCACAAGTTTTGTGGTAAACCTGAACTTATAACTAAGGCATTCATCATTTCCTTTAAAGTTCGGTTTTTCCTTTCCGTAATCCCATTAGATTAAGGAGAGTAAGGAGCAATAGTTTGATGGATAATTCCATTTTCCAAACATATTTCTGCAAATGGAGATTCATATTCTCCACCTCTATCACTTCAGATCTTTTTGATCTTTTTATCCAACTGATTGTCACCTTCAGTTTTATATTGCCTAAATACATCTATTGTTTCATCCTTACCATTTAGCAAATAGACATAACAATATCTAGTGCAATCGTCAATAAAAGTTATGAAATACTTTTTCCCGCCACGTATTGATGTTGACTTCATGTCACAAATGTCAGTGTGAATCAGTTCTAAGGGATATGAATTCTTTTCAACAGACTTATAAAGATGCTTAGCATACTTAGATTCAACGCAAACTTGACAGTTTGATTTATTGCACTCAAATTTAGGCAAAACTTTTAAGCTAATCAGTTTTCGCAAGGTTTTGTTATTAACGTGTCCCAAACGTTCATGCCATAAACATTTAGACTCAAGCAAGTAAGAAGAAGCGGAATCTTTATTCATATCAACTGCAATTACATTGAGTTTGAAGAGGCCCTCAATGAGGTAACCTTTTCCTACATACATCTCATTCTTACTTACTACAACTTTATCAGAAACAAATACACATTTGAATCCATTCTTGGTAAGAACTGGTATAGAAACTAATTTCTTTCGCAATTTTGGAACATACAAGACCCTGTTCAAAGTCACCACCTTGCCCGATGTCATCTTCAAGTGGACCTTGACAGTTCCATCAATCTTTGCAGCAGCGAAGTTTTCCATAAATAACTTCTCGTCTACTGGTGCTAGAGTATATGATGCAAATAATTCTTTGTTGGCACAAACATGGCATGAGGCACCAGAATCTATCCATTATTCTCTTGGATTTTCAACCAAGTTGCATTCTGAAAGCATTGCACAGAGATCGTCCATCTCTTCTTTGGATTCAGCCAAATTTGCTTGATCCTTCTTCTTGTCCTTCTTGGGACCCCGACATTCAGTAGCCCTATGACCACATTTGCCACAATTGAAGCAGTTTCCATTGAATTTCTTCTTAGGAGGATTGCTCTTTGGACCAGATGCTTTCTTTCTTTTCTTTGATTTTGTGGGATCTCCTTCAACAATATTGACTCCAGCTATTGCTGAATTACCACGTGACCTCTTTTCTGCGGCCTTGTTATCCTCTTCGATTTTCAGCCTTACAATGAGATCTTCAACAGTCATCTCCTTGCGTTTATATTGCAAGTAGTTTTTGAAGTCCTTCCACAACGGAGGTAACTTCTCAATAATGGCCGCCACTTGAAAAGCATCATTCACCATCAATCCTACATTAAAGATTATGTGAGTATTAAGAATAGACTTAATATATTCAACATAGGCATTAAATAAATTTATACCTTCAGAAAGGAGATCATGGATTATGACTTGCAGTTCTTGAACTTGGGTGACGACGATTTTACTGTCTATCATCTTATAGTCCAAAAACTTTGTCATAATGAACTTCTTCATTCCGGCATCCTCTGTTTTGTACTTCTTTTCTAAAACATCCCAGAGTTCTTTTGAGGTCTTGACACTACTGTACACATTGTACAGATCATCTTGCAGGCAACTCAGAATATAATTTTTACACAAAAAATCTGAATGTGTCCATGATTCTATCACCAAGAATTGTTCTTCGTTGGAGTTTCATCCAACATAACAGGAACATTCTCATTAATGAACCTCTGCAGACTCAACGTAGTCAGATAGAAGAACATCTTCTGATGCCATCTCTTGAAGTCGACTCCAGAAAACTTTGCAAGTTTCTCAGTCGGTGCAAGGGCAGCAGTTGAACGATTGTGTGCAACCGATGTTGTTGCAGCACTCACTGATGTTGTTGCAACACTCACTGTTCCAACATTTACTTGACTTGAATTTGTCATTTTTCTGTCACAAATGGCAGACAATTTTAGTATGTGAAATACTAACCGTAAAGAATAAATCCTTACACAGCCTGATTTTGATTTAATGATAAAGTTTTTATATTCTTTTAAACGTTAATCGAATGAATTTTAAAAATTCAAACAGAGTAGAAAACCATAAAGGTTTTAATCTCCAGAAACCTCAAATACAAAAAATATTAAATTTTCTTAAACTTGTTATCTCCTATATTAAGGTTAGCAAAACAGAAACAAAAAATAGATGAAACATACAGAAATAATAATTCGAGTCCACAGAACCCATTGTGTTTCCTTAAGAAATTTAATCCCCTCAAGTACCCGAGGTTGCAGATTAATTTCTCCTAAGATAAAATGGATTAACCTATTAGAGAAGTAGCGGTACCTCAAACTTCAATAATTTCTGCGAACGCAAGAACAGTAACGAGAGCACACACAGACTCAGTCGATCAACAATTTTTTTATGTAAGAAAATGTATGCAGAGAGGAAAAAATTTCAGTGAATGAAAAACGGAAAAAACCTCTTATTTATTGCCAATTGCAGCAATGAACGCGTCTGTTCGGACAATGGTGTCTTTTTGGGAAAAGTAACGTCTTTTCGGAAGGAACATGTCCTTTTTGAACGTTTTTACCGTTACACGCGAATTTTAAATAAATTTCGTTATGCGAAATTAATTATGTTAATTAACTAACATTATGAATTAATTTATAAGAGAAAGAAAATCAGTTAATGAGATTGATTAAATAAATTTTGTCCAAAAATATTATCAATCAATATCCATAGCCGAGGCCGAGCGACGATGGCGCTAGGAGGAACCTTCTTCTTAACCCTTTAAGAACTAAAGGAAGTGTTTCCTAATATAATGACAATAATTTCCTTTCTTCTACCAATATGGGAGAAATGACTTTTCATCTTCAAAGACATTCCATTTGAAATGACTTTTTATTTTCCCTCCAAATTGGTTCCCTCACTTTTTCCATTTTCTCTTATTTCCCATTCACACCTTTGCTAAAACTCAACCACGTATACTGCACAATGACCTTTAGGAACACCTCCGAAATTTGAAAACCTCTTCAAGATTCTAGTACCTTGAATAAGCGGACTCATCTTGATACCCATAGTGAGATACTTTGTAACTTCAAATGATGACTCAAAATGAAAAAGAATGAATGATTTTGAGAAATACACAACAAGTGAGACTAGTGTTTTGCATAAAAAAACTTTCTACGTATGTGTATATATACAAAGTTAGTGGTAAGTTTCATGTACAAATTAAATGTGAAGATAATTTGGTGGCCACTGGTGAGAGAAAATTGCACATGAAGCTTCACATGGTTTTGCTTAACCTGTTATTGTCAAGTATTCAGACAAGAAATTTGTTCTAAAACAACATTAGGCCCCAATTTTATTTTACGGATACCCTTAAAATAAAATCGACAAGGATTAATGAAGTTGATGCCAAGATGGAAATCTACATGACAAAGAAGAGAGCAGAACATGGTTTTGCTTCTCACCAGTAATTGTTCATTTAATGGTCTCATATTATTGGCATTGGTGAGAAGAAACGAAGAAACTTATCGTCTTTTATATTCAAACTAGCTTCATCCACAAATTTAAGGCCCCATATTAACATGGTCAACAGGCATCAGCACATGGCTTTGCCTAACAAACTTATCAGCACCTCTTGTACAAATAAGCCCTCTTCCTTGAGCGTTTTCATCATCAAGCACAAGCATTATAAATTAGCCATCAAAAGTCTCTAAATTTCTTATTTACTTTCTTGTTTTCAATCTTACGGAAAAGAAAATGGCAATGATTAGTACCAAGAAACTCATCAAAATGGCTAGGAAATGGCAGAAGTTTGCAGCCATGCAGAGGAAGAGGATTTCATTTCCAAGAAATGGCAGTGCATCCTCATCATCTATAGTTGAAAAAGGAAATTTTGTAGTATATACAGTCGATCAAGTTCGCTTTGTCATTCCATTGGCTTACCTTGAAAATGAAGTCATCGAGCAACTCTTAAACATGTCCGAAGAAGAGTTTGGACTGCCGAGTGGAGGTTCTATTACATTACCTTTTGATTCAGCCTTCATGGACTACATCATTTCGCTAATAAAAAAAGGCATAGCTGCTGGAGATCTTCACAAAGCGTTGCTCCTATCAATTCCTTCTTCTTGCTGTTCGACTTCTTCTTTGCTCCAAGAAAGTGGAAACCAACAGCTTCTTGTTTGCTGAGTCATAATCAACATTTTTTCTTATTACACTCTAGCTTAGATAGGACATAGAATGAAGAACACAATTGTAAAGCGCATCATACAAATTCAATATTATTTTATCAGAGAAGATTTTACCATATCTACTTCTTTCACTTTTACATTTGGTTATGAGAAGATTTAACAATCTTATCCTGGATTAGTACCTCTTATGTATTAACACCACTAAGATATCAATTCTTCATTCAAGGGTCCCAAACTATTATTATTAATCAATAGGTCCATTCAGTTGTCAACCAAATGAAGAAAGAAAGGAAATCTGCAAAACTTTTTCACAAATTTATATGTATGTGTATATATACAAAG
Organism: Solanum chiquidenum; assembly: GCA_029582725.1. Taxonomy (NCBI): domain Eukaryota; kingdom Viridiplantae; phylum Streptophyta; class Magnoliopsida; order Solanales; family Solanaceae; genus Solanum; species Solanum chiquidenum. The sequence goes on along the minus strand of JAJOOS010001659.1, from coordinate 1,898 downwards.
TTAGTGAGTAAGTTTCATATCCAAGTTTAATGGTGTTGAGGATTTGGTGGCCACTGGTGAGAGACATTGGCATATAAAGCTTCACATGGTTTTGCTTACTCTATTATTGTCAAGTATTCAGACAATAAATTTGTAGAAGAACGACATTAGACCCCGCTTTTATTTGAAGTAAAATCCACAAGAATCAATGAGTTGATGCCGAGATGGAAATCTAAAGGTCACCTATCTACATGACAAAGAAGAGAGCAAAACATGGTTTTGCTTCTTACCAGCAGTTGTTCATTTAATGGTCTCAAATTATTAGCATTGCTGAGAAATACCAAGTAGGCCTAAATGATTAAAGAGAAGAAAGGAAGAAACTTATCATCTTTTATTTTCAAACAAGCTGCATCCAAAAATTTTAGGCCCCATATCAACATGACCAACAGGCATTGACACATGGATTTGCCTTCGGTAGTTAGTGACGAAAACTTCAGCTCTAACCCAAGGCCTGTCTATAGCCTCCTTATATAAATAATCCCCCATTCATCTTCATCAAGCACAAGCATTATCAATTTAGCCATCAAAGTTCTCTAAATTTGTCATTCAATTTCTTGTTTCCAGTCTTCAAAGGAAAAATGGCAATGCTCAGCGCTAAGAAACTCATCAAGATGGCCAGGAAATGGCAGAATTTTGCAGCCATTCAGAGGAAGAGGATTTCATTTCCAAGAAATGGTAGTGATGCAGACAGTTGCAGTACATCTTCATCCTCTATGGTTGAGACAGGCCATTTTGTAGTATATACAACTGATCAAGCCCGTTTTGTCGTTCCCTTGGCTTACCTTGAAAATGAGGTCATAAGGCAACTTTTAAGCATGTCCAAAGAAGAGTTTGGGTTGCCGAGTGGTGGCCCTATTAAATTACCCTGTGATTCAGCCTTCATGAGCTACATCATTTCACTAATCAAGAAAGGTGTAGCTGCGGGAGATCTTCACAAAGCAGTGCTCCTCTCGATTCCTTCATGCTTCTGTGCAACTTCTTCTATGCACCAAGAAATTGGAAGCCGGCAGCTTCTTGTTTGTTGAGTTAAGGTCAACATTTTTTTTGTACATGGTAGCTCAAAAATAGTTTTTAGAAAGGCGGACATTGAAGAGTACACAATTGTAAAGAACATCATACAAATTGAATACTACTGTATTTGAAAATTTACCATATTTCCTATTGCATATATTTTGATCAAGATTTGAAATACAAAATATAGAAAACTAAATCAAAATCTGGGATCCGACCCTTCTTCCGGAAAAAAGGAAGGAAAGGGAGAAGGATCTTCTCAAATGGATCCCTCTTGTTCTGTTTAGTCCAGTCCAGGCATTTATTAACTGAGAAAGAAATCCACCAGGGCAAAAATATTATAGATGCATAGAAAAGAGGACTGAGACACGGCCTGGACTCCCACGGGGGGCATCAGTGGGGAATCTGTCACGCCCCGAGCCTACACCCTGGGCAGGATCGGCACTCAGAGACCATTGCTGGCCCCAAGCGAACCCTTGGCCTGGCTTTCTTAACTCAGCGGAAACTTAACTCAACAGAATAACTTGATGCAAAGAAAGGTCATAAAGCAACCCAACTGATAAAAATCTGGCCAAAAAGGCAGCTCGAGTCTCAAATTAGAACATTTACATATATACATGCATAAGAGACTTAATACTAACTGACTGACTGTCTATGAAGCCTCTAACATACTGAGATGAATGTTGGGACAGACCCCACAACATCCTAATAAAACAAAACTTAAGAACACAAAATAACCGAGTCCTCCGAAAAACAAGGAGGCTCACCACTGACTCTGAAGTGCTTAGCTGGATCAACGACGTGCTGGATGCTGATCCTGGGTACCTGTGTCTGCATCATAATAAGAT